>PVJO010007950.1:0-78352 GCA_004026905.1 Hystrix cristata | reverse complement strand
CTTCCATTCACCCACCCCTCCCTATTTGCAACAAGTGTAACTACATTTTACCATTTTTTTCCCCTTTCATCTTACTTTTCTTTTAACCTTCTTCTTTATCCCCCTTTTCCCTATCTAGTTCTCTCTTTTCAATACTATCTCTCTTTTTTCTTTTTTAAACAAAATATCTATTCTATCCCCTTGTCCTTATTTACACTTATGCTTTCTCATATCAGAGAAACAATTAGATGTGTACTAATAAGTGTCTGATTTATTTCACTTAATAGTATGTTCTCCAGGAACATCCATTTATATACAAATGACTCTAGTTTATCCTTTTTTATGGCGGTGTAGTACTCCATTGTGTAGAAAAACCACATCTTTCTTAGCCATTCATCAGTTGTTGGGCATTTAGGTTGTTTCCAAGACTTAGCTATTACAAATTGTGCTGCTATGAACATGGTTGTGCATATATCACTGTGATATGATGATTTTAATTCTTCTGGAAAGATACCCAGCAGAGGAATAGATGGAACCTCTAGTTGTAGTTTTCTGAGGAATCTCCACACTGATTTCCATAAACCCAGTTTTCTAAACTTCACATTTTGTGCTCTTTCCAATGTTTCTTAATATTATTTTATAATGTAAATATTCTATTACTATAACCTGTTCTCAGAACAATGCTATGTAAATTTAATGGAAAAAGAAAATAGTCAAGAAGATTGAAATACTTTAGAGTTTCACAGGGATGCCATAGCTAGCTGCATGTGCACTGGTTTCAGAGACTCAAGTTCAAATGTGAAGAAGCAGAGCTGCAGTATCAAAATGCCAAGAGTAGTAGAAGAGGTAAATTTTTTACATGGGAAAGACAGATGTTTATGTATCCCACAGATTTATTTGTTGCCAGAGCTGAGATGTTTGTATTTTGTATAATGGTCCTTCAAAGGTCCATTAATAAATGCCATTAAAGGGGATTACTTGCTGGGTAATGTTTTTTACTCCTAAAAGCATTGTATCTGACTCTTCTTGGCTTAGTTACCAGTTACAAGGCTCTGTCAGTAAATAGTACAAGTGATGAGTCTCTGGCTGACCTTGTTGCAACTGACAGTTTTTTCATCAATGACATTTCAGATTGGTGGATAGAATCCTATTATAATCCTTATAAAATATGGTAAGAATAATAGCAAGTACCATTTACTTGATTGACTCATTGACTTGTTCATCTATTATTTATTTGGTGCTGTTAGATTTGTACCACTGTAACAGAATATCTGAGGTAGTCAACTTCTGTAAAGAGGAAGAGTTTACAGCTCACAGTTTCAAGAAGTTTCAGCACATAAGTGGGCAGACCTATGGCTTTTAGGCCTGTGGTGAGATAGCATACCATCATGAGGAGCATGAGGCAGAACAAGTTGCTAACTTCTTGACTAACAGGACGCAAAGAGAAATAAAGAGAAACTTGAATCCCGGTATTTTCTTCAAGGGCAAGTCCTCAAATTATCTATCTTCCATGGGCTCCACCTCCTAAAGGTCCTGCCACCTCCCAGTAGTATCACGGGGTGGGGACCATGCCTTCAACACACGTTATCCTTTGGGTTTAAAATCTAAGCTATAGCAGGCGCCTACTAGGCCAGGAGTTGTGCTGGTTATTGGAAATGTCCTTCTGAGCAAGACTGATCCCTATTCCTCTGGAACTAATAGGCAAAGAACACAGACATTTCAGCACATACCTACAAGAAGGAGCAAAGCAGTTATGACCAAGGAATTGGGCTGAGGAAGGTATGTATAGGGGAACTTCCCAGAGGAAATGTAGTTTAAGATGAGAGCCAAGAATGTATAAAAAGAGAGAAAATATGTCTTAGGCAGAGAGAACAATAGGTATGAAGATCTGAAGGAGAGAGAGAATGGCAAGCCTCAGAGACCAAAGCTTCAGCAAGACTAGAGAATTGCACAAATGATGCTTAAAGACAGGGAGTGGCAGCCAAACACAGAATGGCTGTTGGCTACTGAAAGGGTTTTAGACTTCATCTACTGGGGAGTTTTAAGGAGAGTAATGACTAGGGTTGGGGATTTAGCCCAGTGGCAGAGTGCTTGCCTAGCAGGTGCAAGGCCCCTGAGTTCGATCTCCAGCACCCGCCCCCCCAAAAAAAGAAGAGTAATGACTCATTTTAAAGATTGTTTTAATTTAGGCATTTATTCTGTTAAACCTAATTGGTGTTATTTGAAAAAACAAATATTAGCCAGGTGTGGTGGTGAATGCTTGTAATCCCAATGCTTGAGAGGTTGAAGCAGGAGAATCACCATGAGTTAAGAGGCCAGCCTAGGCAACATAGTGAGTCCAAGCCCACCTGGACTACATAGCATGACCTTGTCTCAAAAAATAAAGAAGAGAAAAACAAATATTAATTACATAATATTAAACATCAAGGAGAACAAAACTGAATAAAAGAAACCATTTAGAAGGATATTACAGGATGATGGTAGTTTGTACTACAGAACATGTCATTAGATACAAAGCATATTAATGGGGTTTGATGAATAATGGATGTAGAGGTTGAAAGAAGATGAGGAATTCATGAAAAACACTGGATTTCATAGTGCCATCACCAAAAATGGGAAACAAAAGGAGCAAGATTGAGGAGAAAGATACTGGATTTTAGGCATATTAAGGACAAGATATTTGTATATATACATATAGAGCTTGGGAAGAAGATTGAGGGTAGAGATACAAATCTGAGCGACATATGTAAAATGTATGTAGAGAAGCAAATGTTTAGGTACAACTTTAAAGATAGCCAACACCAATGATCTAAGGGTGTGGTGGTGAACCTATAGAACATGTGCTGCAGCAGCTGTTTGTATCATTGAAAGCTCTAAAAGGTTCTCCATCACTGGTCTAAGGTAATGAAGGATGCGCCTACAAAGGTATTTAAGTAGCTACATAGATAAGAGGAAATATGGAAGAATGTGGCCTCATGAAAAGTTTCAACATAAAAAGAGTTAATGTTGCTGGGTGTGGTGGCACATACATGCCTGTAGTCCCAACACTTGGGAGGCTGAGGCAGGAGAATCACCACAAGTTCAAGGCCAGCCTAGACTACATAGTGAGTTAAAGCCCAGCCTGAATTACAGAGGGAGACCCTGTCTGAAAATTAATAAATAAATAAAAAGGGTGAATATTATTGTCAAATGCTGGTGATCTGTCAAACATAAAAAGAATTAGACAAAATACTTCGGAGATTCTTTACCTGGAGACTTTGATAACTTGAAAAACATGGTTCAAATGGTGTGGTAAGGTCTTGACTCTGTTTTCAGTATGTTGAATGAATAGGAAGTGAGACCATGAAGACCATGGTTATTGACAGCTCATTCAAGAAGTGTGGCCGTGAGGGAAAACAATTGATAAAGCAGTGATTGAAAAAGGATATGTAAGAACTAAGGAAATTCCACTTATTCAAGATGGGATAGACTTGAATGTGTCCAGCATGCTAGTCAGAAGGTTGTGAAGAATATATGGAGACTAAAGAGAATAGCTTGTAGATCACAGAAGGCTGGGTCACGCTACACCTGATATTGTAATGTATTGTCAGATATTACCAGCCTTGTTTCTAAGAGAAAATGATGAGTCATAAAATTTATGGTCATTTGCCTGCATTAGAAGTGCTTTTAACTTATTCAGGCTTCTTGATTATGCAGCTTTCCTCCCCACCCTGTTCTGAATATTCTCTGTGAGAGGGATGATCAGGATATCATTGCTTCTTTGACTATCTTTATCTGATAGAGGTCATATCTTGCTCTGTTAGGCCTTAGGAAATAGGTCTTTTGCAAATGGGAAGGGACCAAGAGATGAAGAAGGGAGGAAGGCAGGGAGAAAGGAAATAAAAAGAATTAAGATATGTTATGGACATGTACCAGCTCCCCTTGATGAATTATGTACTGCAAACATGTACTAATAAAAATTTAAACAAATTTTTAAGTTAAGAGGAAAAAATATGTACACATATGTTAATAACACCAAGCTATAAACAACCCAAATATCTATTGATTGTAGAAAGGATAGACTGGTATGTTCGTATTCCCACTGTTATAAGCACCAGTGTAGATGAATCTCAGAAACATTGTGCTGAGTGAAAAAAAGCCTGCATGAAGAAATCTGTACTTGTATGGTTCCATTCATTTGAGATTCTGGAGCAGGCAAAAATAATCTGTACAGAAAAAATTGAGAATAGTATTTTCATGGAACAGGGGCTAGTGGTTTTTTGGGGGTGTACCAAGGAAGGCCATGATGGAACTTTCTGGTTTGATGAACTTGTTTTGTATTTTGAGAGATCTGGGTTTTCTGAGTATATGCAGTCATCAGACTTTCAGATTAGCACACAAGATTTATTCAGTACAACTTTTGTTAAATTACCCAAAAGGAGTGTGTTAGTCAGCTTTCTGTTGATATGACAAAGTACCTAAGATAAACAATTTAAAGGAGGAAAGTTTTACTTTATTTTAGCTCGTGGTTTTAGAGGCTTTAGTTCATGGTTGCTCTGTTCATTGCTTCTGGGCCTGTGGTGAAGCAGAGTTGTGGTGGAGAAGGCATGGTAGGGCAAAGCTGCTCACCTTGCGGCAGCCAGAAAGCAGAGGGAGAAAGAGTGGAAGGGGCCAAGGACAAGATATATCTTTCTAGGGCACTCCTCCAGTGATCTACTTTATCCAACTACTATAGTTCCTACCACGTACAGTTTCCACCATCTCCTAATAGTCCATTCAACTTTGAACCCATCAGTGGGCTAATCTGTTGATAAGGTCAGAGCCTTTATGGTTTAATCACTCCCCAAAAGATATACCTTGGAACATTGCTTCATTAGAGACCAAGCCTTCAACATTTGAGCCTTTAGGGGACATTTCAGATCCAAACTATAAGGGGGTGGGGGAGTAGAGAATTGTTAATGATATACATGTTGAAGTCTGCAGTCTGCTTTAAGGTATGTTAAAAAAAACCAAATGGGTAGCTGAACAGTGTGATAAAAGAAATATAGAAAAATGTTAACTGTACAATCTGAGTTGTAATAGACATTTACTGTTTACATCTTTAAACTTTTATGGGTTTTCTATGTTTGAGAATTTTTATAATGGGAGGCAAACGGTGTTACTTATGTAGTGAGATGCAATTCTTGTTGATTTTATAATTGCTACCTAGAAGTAAACCTGACAAAGGATTTGTACTATATAATATTCGTGTGGAAAATATTAAAAAATTTATTAACACATTGAAAAAACCTAAGTGATAGAAAGATGTGCTATGTTTCTGGCTGGGAATTCTCTGTTTGTAAAATATGTCATTTCTCATATCAGCTCTGCATTGAGCATGATATAATGTCAGACCAAGTGTGTGTATATAAAATGACTCTAAAATTTATGTGGGAAAGTAGACCCTCAAGAGTAATTCCTGTAATTTGGAAGAACAGAAATGTAGATGGAAGGACTTGATTTATAAATATCAAGATTAATTGCCAAGCTGTAGCAAGCAAACAGTGTTATACAGGTGCAGGGACTGTCAGACACTGGACTAGAATATAGAGTTAAAAAATCGACCCATGCACATATGGAAATAATACATGATATGACTGATGTTGCATATCATTCTATAAATGGCAACATCTGGGATAATTGATCATCTATGTAAAAATAAATATAATGACATTCTTGTCTCCCTCCATATACAGAAATATGTGTCAGGTATATTAACAAACTTACTATGAGAAGTAAACCTATAAAACTTTTAGAAGAAAATATAAGCATATATATTCAGATCACAGTATATCACAGATAGATCTCTTAAATTTACAAAAAGAATTGTCACATAAAAAAACTGGATGGCAGCCCTCAGAACCACTGTATTGCTATGGAGGTGCTTAATAGGTTCTCAGGGCACAGAGCGGGTCTGTATCCAGGTTGTGCCCAACTTCAGCCTGATGTTCTACTCCAGCCACTGCCTCTGCTCCTTGAGGTGGGGCTGCCATGCAGCCTGCTGGGTTCCAACACTGAATTCGATACCTCAGAGATCAAGTACAGTAATCTACCAAGTCCAAAGCATCTTCATCAAGATGACAGGCTTGAACTTGGAGAAGATTGTTAAGTCAGCTGTACAAGAGCTGAAGCTACCAACCTATAAACTAATGAATTAGGCACAGTTGCAAGAGGCTACCAGGAAGGCAGTTGAGGCAGCTAAAGTACAATTAAAAATGCCATAGGTTCTGGAAGAATGTGCTCCTATAAATGATGTGGTAGTGGAAGATAAAATTTTGGGAGGAACAGAAATAGCTAACTATTATATGTGCTACTGAAGCGAGCACACAGAAATAGCCAAATATATGTTTACTGGTAAATCATATAACATACCACACTGAGAGCATTTTATTATTGTAAGCGAATGAAGTAGCACACTATGTAGAACTTCTTGGGAAGAATGGAGCCAAATAATACAAGTTTATTTCCCCCAAAGAAGGTCATAGCATTTTGCCACCAATAATTTTCAAGAAGAAAAACTTAACACTGCATACATCCAGGACCTGCATGTTGATGTCCTTTATCTTTGCATTGCCCAGTTTGAGCCAGAGTCTACCGAATACACCGAGGTTCATCATCAGACCTGTGAAGATAACGGTAAACATGGAAAGTATGGCCTTTTATGTTCAGCAAGACACTGGTGGAATAGTTTGATATTCTGTAAAAAAGAAAAAATTCATGCTTTGCTGATTGACCAGATTCAGAACATTTAATTGATGATGCCACCAGGTTGGTCCAGTTGAATCACATGCTCCATCCAGATGGCCAGTCAGCTCAAGGAGCCAAAAAGCAGGCTACTGAAGGAGTAAATTTAATTAAAGTGTTTGTAAAAATAGAAGTGCAGATCGGAGCCTATATAGAATTAACACTTGTAACTTATCAAGAAGCATTCACGAGCAATTTTGCAGCTTCCTGAAAATGTTTTTAAAATATGTTTAATTTTACTAAAACCTGCCCACATTTAATAAAAAGCTGAATTTTTAAAAATGGCAAGATTAAAATAAACTGATTTGTTAAAAAAAAATGAGGCTTACATTTACAAAAAGATCATATTATAAAGACTGAAATAATGGGGCTGGGGATTCAGCTCAAGTGGTAGGGAAGCAGGCAAGCCCAAGGCCCTGAATTTGATTCCCAGTACCCCCTACCCAAAAAAAGACATCCTACTAGAAAAATGTGCTCTACCATTGAGTTAAATCCCCAACTCTGATTAAGTTTTCTTTGATTGTGAATTGCCTACCACTTGAGCTAAATCCTAACAGGACCAAGGCCCTGAGTTTGATCCCCAGCACCCAAACAAAAACAAAAACCAAAACAATCATCAATAAGCATATGAAACATTGCTTAAGTTTCCTAATTATGGGAAATAACAGTTAAAACCATATTATATGATCATAGTCATTATAGTAACAAAAAATTAAGCAGTCTAACAATTACCAGATATTGGAGAGTATGTGAAATGATTTGTTGAACAAATATTTTATGAGCATCTGCTACATGTCTGTCACAGTTCTAAATTGTTGAGATGTGTTAGTGAAGAAAGCAGACTATGTATGACCTTATGGAGCTTAGATTCCCAGGGAGGAAGACAGAATATTAATAGTAAACATAATAAGTTATATATTGTGTTAGAAGTACTAAGTGTATTGGAAAGTACTGGTCCTAAGTGCTATAAAATAGAGCAGAGTAAGAGGGTGATAGGATGGAAATATATTGCAGTAATACCTGTATATCTATATATGTAACTTGGAATAGGCTTCATTGAGACACAGGTGAAAATTGAGTCAAAACGTTGAAGGCTGTTATGAAATTAGCCAAGGAAATAATTGGGAGAAGAGCAGCATTCTAGGTGGAGTAAAGAGAATAGCATTAAGGGATTAGGCAGAATACTACTTGATGTGTTCGAAGAACAACAGAGTCCAGGGTGGTTGGATCAGCATGTGCAAGGGGGCAAGAGGTCAGAGAAATACCAGAGAGGGGTAGTGTTATCACCCTTCTAGGTTTTTATGTGGATTTTGACTTTTACTTTTCAACGTTTTAAAAATAATTTTATTTTTTATTTTTATTTTTAATTGACATTGTAGTATATATTTTTACAGAATAAAATATGTTTTTATACATTTATACATTGTGTTTTGATCAATTTAGGATATTTAGATTATCTGTCATTTCAAATATTTGTCATTTCTTTGTGAATGAGAACACTCAAAATTTTCACTTTATTTATTTTGAATTACATAATACAATATTATCAACTAATTACTGCTCTATGTAATAGAAAACCAGAAGATCTTCCTCCTATGTGGCTATAACTTTGACTCATTAATCTCTCCCCATCCCCATCTCTTCCCTAACCTTCCTGGCCTCTGGTAACCACTCTTCTGCTCACTACTTCAGTGAGCTCCACTCTTTTAGATTCCATGGATGAAACCATGCAGTATTTGTCTTTCTCTGCCTGATTTGTTTCATTTAACATTGTCATCTTCAGATCCATTCATCTTACTGCACGTGACAAGATTTTGCCCTTTTAATGACCGAATTTTATTCCATAGCTCACATTTCTTTGTCCATTCGTCTGCAGACAGACACTGAGGTTGATTCTGTATCTTGGCTGTTAGGAATTTTGCTGCAGTAAATATGGAAGTGCACATATCTCTTCAACATGCTGATTTTGTGTTGTTTGGGTATATATTTAGTAGTGGGATTTGCTGGATAATTTGGTAGTTCTATGTTTAGCTTTTATTTATTCATTTGTTCTTTTCTTCATTTATTTTTTTTTCTTCAGTACTGAAGATTGAACTCAGAGCCTTGCCCATGCCTAGTCAATTGCTCTACCACTGGACTACATCCCAAAGCCCCTTAAAATTTTATTTGCTAAATTGCCCAGGGGTCCTGCTAAATCTCCTGGGCTGACTTTGAACTTGTGATCCTCCTACTTCAGTCTCCTGAGTAGCTGGGATTATAGGCATGTACCACTTGGTTTGTTTTTAATTTTTTTGAGGAACTGTACTATTTTTCTGTGGCTATACTAATTTACGTTCTTGCCAGCAGGAAAGAAGAGTTCCTCATTCTCCACACCATTGTTAACAATTGTTATCTTTTGTTTTTTAATAATAGTCATCCTAGTTGGAGTGGGATAACTCATTGTAGTTTGATTTGCATTTCCTAGATGATTAGTAATCTTGAACATTTTTTCATATACTTGTTAGCCATTCATATATCTCCTTCTTTTTTTTTTTTTGAGACAAGAGTCTCACTATATAGTTCAGGCTGACCTTGAACTCACTATGTAGCCCAGGCTGGCCTCGAACTCCCAGTGATCCTCCTGCCTCAGCCTCCCAAGTGCTGGGATTACAGGTGTGTGCCACCACGCCCAGCTATATATCTCCTTTTGAAAGGTGTTTATTTTAAATCGGATTTTAATCAGATTCTTTGGCCTTTTTCTCTTGAGTCGGTTGATTTCCTTATATATTGTTTGCTTGATTTTTGGTTTTTTGAGACAAGGTCTTGCTATGTGGTTCAGGCTGTCTTTGAACTCACTATGTAGCCCAGGCTGGCCTTGAGCTTGTGGTAATCCTCCTGCCTCTGCTTTCTGAGTGTTGGGATTACAAGCATGTGTGACCATGCCCAGCCATTTCCTTTGTATAGTGTGAATATTAACTCTCTGTCTGTTGTATAGTTTGTCCATATTTTCTCCAATTCTCCAAGTTGTCTCTTTAACTCTGTTGATTGTTTTGTTGCGCAAAAGCTTTTCAGTTTGAATTGATTTCATTTATCTATTTTTTCCTTTTGCTGCCACTGCTTTTACCTTGTCCAAAGTGTCCTTGCCTTGATCAATATTATAGGCATTTCTCCTATATTTTCACCTACTAGCTTTGTAGTTTGGAGTTTTACATTTAAGTCTTTAAAAATCATTTTGATTTGATTTTTGTATATGGTGAGAGATGGCATCTAGTATCATTCTTCTACATGTGAACATCTGGCATCATGTTGAAGAGAATGTGCTTGCCCAGATGTTTCTTCTTGGTGCCATTTTTGAAAAGGATTTGACTGTGGATTTACTTTGGAGTTTCTTACTCTGTTCCATTGGTCTTTATGTCTATTTTCAAGCTAGAATCATGCCATTTTTATTGCTATAGCTTTGTAGTTTATTTAGAACTTGGGTAATTTGATGTATCCAGCTTTTTTTTTTTAACTTTTATTTTTGAGCGAAGTGGAAAGCCACCACAGACTTTTGAGCAGGAATGTTGTGATCTAGCTTACCTTAAAGAAGGATCACTCCCTTAGAGTGAGAATAGAACACAGAGGAGCAAGGGTAGAAGCAGAAATGGGATACTAGTTAGGAGACTGCTGAGAGGGAGGGAAAGGACTATGGTAGTTTAGATTTCAATAACCAACACTTTTTGCTTTTTTCATGTTTCATAACTTCTTTAGCAGTGAAACTTGCTTAACCTGAACCCTTAGAGGCAAAATTGAACTGTACTTTGCACTTTTGTGACATTTGTTGTGACTGTCATCCATTTTGCTGCAGAAATTTTGATGTACTTATTTTATTGTTGCTCCCATCCTTGTTGGGTGTGTTGTTATGTATATTTATGTGTATACACATAAATAATTATTTCCAGTTCTTTAACAAACCGGTTCCAAGATTTTCATTACAGAGATTACAACATGTGTCTGTGGAGATAGAAATGACTGGACTGGTGAATGACATGTGGGGTATAGAAAAAAGCAGAGAAATCCAGCTTCAGAGTTTTGGTCTGAACTTCCAGAGAACAGAGTCACCATCATTTGAGATAGAGAAAGGCTGTGAGTGTGGAGAAAGTTTTCATGGAAAAAATAGTTTACTTTTTGGTATGTTGGCCAGGAGATCTTGAGTAGGCATTTAGTTATAAATGCTTGGAATCTGGGTGTCAGGTCTGGGAAAGAAAACACTTGCAAAGTGTTGGAGCAGGAGAGTATATTGATACAGTGGTTTTGGGTAGCAATTTGGACTATCTGATACTTCATGATGTAGCAATTCCACCTTCAGTTATGTACTTCCAACAAACTTCTTATATGTGTTTATTAGGAAACAAGTACAGGAACATTTATAGGAGTATTTTTTTTGTAGGGGGGTGAGTGGGTGCTGGGGATCGAACTCAGGGCATTGGCTTGCTAGGCAAGTGCTTTACCACTTGAGCTAAATCCCCAACCCCAGGAGTATTGTTTTCAATAGAGAAGACAAACACTGAAAGAAAATTAAATTTCCATTTATTGGTGAATGGATAAATAAATATTGGCATTTTTTTTTGACTGGACAACTATCTAAGGATTACTGAACTGAAAGGAATATATCCACATGCATGAATCTACTTGTTTTCATCATTTTGACTTATGTCTTTGGTGTCAATAGATGGTTACAAATATTATAAAACCATGTTGGGGCTGGGGATTTATCTCAGTGGTTCCAGTGCTTGCCTTGTAAGCACAAGGCCCTGAGTTTGATCCCCAGCACCAAAAAAAAAAGAAGAGCGGACTGGTAGAAGTTGGAATTGTATCCTACCTAGAAAAGCAAGTCACAGGTGTCACAAATGTTATAGTAAGGGTAATTTCTCATAACAGTTGTATGTATAGTCATCTTTTTTGTTTTGTTTTTCTGTAGTTATTTGTCAAAAAATTTTCTAATTACCGCCAGTCTCACTTCATTTCTTTCATATTCTCGCCACTAATAATATAAATTCTTTTCAGTTCATTAGCAGTTAAAGGCTTTCCCAGCATGCCTAGAATCTGCCCTGGGGAGATGATGGTTCCATCTAGTGGGAAAACGATTGCAAGTATTTTTGGGCATTCTGTTTAGGAAAGAATAAAGAGAGATAATCCTGACTGCTCTTTTTCACTACAATTTTAGAGACAAAGGCAAAGGTTATCCTTTAGAAATACTCAGTTTTTGCCATTATTAAGATACTGTAATGCTGTAAATTTCCTAGACTATTTAGGCAGAACTTCAGGACTCAAATGGTCCCTTATTTCTAACTTACGGGTATTTTGTTTTTCAGAAGGAGTTGAGCCTTCCAAGAAGAGGCAGTTTGTAAGTAGATGATTATTACCATTATGATTATGATTATATGTAATGATCTCTTGCATAGGAATCCTTCTTGAGAACTATTCTCAATATCTCTTGAAATCTCATTCAGTAGTGTTGTTTTCTGTGACTCCTGCCAGGGAAGCAGTGGACTAGTTAGCTTCTACTAGTGGAGGGTCTTTGTTCTTCTCTATCTCTATCCGCCCCAAGTCCCCTTCTCTGCCTGAATTTTTGTCTAGCATTTTGGGAAGGCTGTCACTGAAATATCCACCATAATCTTAGTCTTGTGTCTTGGGATTTACTGAGTTTTACTAGACTCAAGCTAAGAAAGTTGTGGTAAAATTGAAACTCTTTGCATTTATATCTGTCCAACAATATGGTACTGGGGATGGGGACCAGTTTTCTAAAAAGTTGGGTCAAGGAAAGCTAAGTTTGGAGACCAGTTTCAAATAGGTCTCCAATCTGTGTTTTATTCTAGCTTTAAATTTACATGAAATTGATAGTCTTTGCACACAATTAGGTTCACAAACAGAGACATTTGGCAAAATTTTGTTTTTGTTTCCAAACTGTGCATTTTAATTTCTGGATTTTAATTTCTTATATTTTCTTGGACTGCTTTTTTCTTCTTAACAATTCTGCTTGGTGTGTGTTGCAAATGTAGTTGACCAGAAGCATCTGAAGTGCTTGTGAAAAAGCAGCATGTGGGGGAATAAAAGTTTAAAGTGGGGCAGATGAATGTAGCTCAGTGCTAGAGTATGTACTTAGCATGTATGAGGCCCTGAGTTTGATCTCTAGCAGCCCCCATCTCCAATCAATACAAAAAACACCAGAATATGTACTTACTGTTGAGTCCTAAGAACCTATATTTTATTCACTTATATCACACTTACACTCAACGTGATTTACTAAAGCCAAATTTGGAAAATACTAAGGAAATAGAGCTTTGATAAAACAATTGCTTTGAAACTTTTCCTGAAGGAAATATGAGATGGACACAATGGAATTCATATTTATTTAAGTATACTTTGTGTATACATCATATGTAGTTTTTAAATTTATGAAATACGTAGTAATTCTTTATTGTCATTTTATAGTTTTATTTTATTGAAATATTGTAATGATTAAATTATTCTCTGAGATTTTTGTAGAGCTGGTTTGGATGGCCTATGGAAATTCATTGTCCCTTTATCTAAAGACTCCAGTTATGAGTCAGAAAACTCCTTAGGTTTAGTCTTGGCTTTATCACTTAATGAACTTTGTAAAACCAGACAAATCATTTCATCTCCTTGAGCCTTAGTTACCTTATCTATGAAGTGAAGATCATGATACCTGCTTTTCTCCCTCTTCCTCCTCCTCTTTCTTCTTTTCTCCCCTCCCTGCCCTCCTCCTCCTTCTCTTTAATTTTTATTTTTGGTAGTGGTGGTAGTATTAGGGATGGAACCCAGGAGCACTCTCTCACTGAGGTACATTCCCAGTTTTTTGTTTTTCCTTTTAATTTTGAGACAAGAAGGGACCTGCTAAATTGCTCAGATTGGGCTTCAGCTTGCAATCCAGCTGCCTTAGCCTCCTGACCAGCTAGGATTACAGGTATACACACTATTCCTGGTTTTCCTTCTTATTAAAACTATTAGAAAACTTGCTTAATATTCTGTGGTAGTGCTTCATTAGTTATAGTTTTATTCTAAGATGTATTATTTTTGGAATTCTTGTATAAACATACTGGATTAAATTTCCATAAACTCTGTTATTTGGAGGCCACATTTCCTTGTTTTCTTGAATTCACGGTGATCCTCCTGCCCACCTCCCAAGTGCTAGGATTATAGGCATGCACCACCACGCCCAGTTGTTGTAATTCATTTTCAACAGTGGATTTTATTTCTAGCTTCACCAGAATCCTGAGTCTTCTAAAGCTGGGAAAGGCAAGAATACCACCAGGACTCTTGCTGGAGTAGTATTGAGTAGCTATGTACAAGTGAGAGGGAATAGCTTTCAAATTCTTATTCGTAAAATATTTATACTGGGTCACTTTCCTGCTCTCTCTGTCACTTTTCTTTCTTGCTTCCTTCCATTTGGAAGCTCTCTAAATTACATTTCTTAGGATTAAGTGAAATGAGTTAAAGCTTGAAGCACTTAATTTCTTCCAGGAATGTGTGCTTCCCGTAGATGGAATTAATGGAAAGAAGGAGGAGGGATATCCTCATTCTTATTTTTATTTGAAACTGGATGAATTTTTTTTTATCATATTAAACTAGAGAAATTTTTTGCCATTTTTGTGCTTTCTAACGTTAGGCCTACTCTAACTGCTTTACGGTGTTTTATTAAGAAGAACCAGAAGGCTGGGTGGAGTGGTGCACATCTGTAATCCCAGCACTCAGGAGCTGAGGCAAGAGGATCACCATGAGTTTGAGGCTAGCCTGGAATATATAGTGAGTTCAAGGCCTGCCTGCACTACATAAAGAGGACCAGTCTCAACTAAAAGGAAAAAAAAAAAAGAAGAACAAGAACAAGAATAACAACAACCTGAAATAGGCTTTCCTGATATCTCTTTTTGATAATGTAGGGGCTCCAGTATTCTAAATTCCTAGGTTGAAAGTTTCAGGTAGATGCATTCTTTTCTTTTGGGGAGCTTACTGTTAAGTAATCCAGAAGTTCTTCAATTTTTCAATATGAACAGTAGCTTTATCTATAGTACTGGGAATATAGAAAAACTTTTGTTCTAGAAGGAAGGGAGGAAACATAAATACTGCCTTAATGTGTTCTCTGTTGCTGTAATAGAATATTTGACAGTGAGTGATTTATAAAGAATAGAAGTGTAATTTGGCTCATGGTTCTGGAGGCTAAAAACTCCAAGAACATGGTGCTAGCATCTGCTCAGCTTTTGGTGAGGGCTTTGTGCTACTTTAACTTAGAGTGAAAGAAGTAGGGTAAAAGGATATATGTGGGAGAAACAGAGTACACCTTTCCCTACCAGGTAACTATAATCCAGTTCTAGGACAAAGGTGTTAATCTCTTTTATCTGCCTAATAGTTTCTTAAAGGTTTTACCACCTCTCAGTACTGTTACCTCAGAAATAAAGTTTAAAAATGAGTTTTAGATAGGACAAACCATATTCAAACCATGGCAAACACCCATGTCAATTTTGCCACCGACAAGTTATATGTGGCTTTAAATAGAAATTATTTCTGAACTCGGATTGCCTATGTAAAATGAGAGTGTTGGGGAGTAGAGGTATAGGTAGGTCAAAGATAGAGCACTTGCCTGGCATGCTCAAAAAAAAAAAAAAAAAGAAAGGAAGGAGAAGCAGATGGAGGAGGAGGAGGAGGAGGAGGGGAAAGAGGAGGAGGAAATGATAGTGGTCTCTTGATCGCTGTGATTGGTCATCTCTTATAGTACTAGTCAGGCTGGGGATTTAGCTCAGTGATTAGAGTGCTTGCCTTGTAAGCATGAGGGCCTGAGTTCGATCCCCAGCACCACCAAAAAAAAAAAAAAAAAAGAATAGAACTAGTCAAGATTTTGTAGAAAATGTAGGGAAGGAGGCAAAGAATTCACAGCAAAGAAGCCAGAAAGCTAAGAACCAAAAAACACATATTAGTCAGCTTTCCTGTTGATGACAAAATGCCTGACAAAATAGAGTGTAAAAGAGGAAATGGCCTGTTTGGCTAACAGTTTCACAGGTTTCAGTTCGTGGTCAGCTGGCTTTAAAACAGAAGCATCTTGGCAGAAGAGTGTGGTGGAGCAAAGCTGCTTGCTTCATGGTGGCTGGGAAGCAGAGCAGGGAAAGAGTGCTGGCGAGAGCTGTTCTCTCCGAGACACACCTCCAGTCCCCCACTTCAGCTGGGTCCCATATCCTAACAGCATATTAACTGGAACCTGTATTTGAATAAGTTGAATTACTACTTAAAAGTTTGTAGTAAGCATGAAGAAACTGATGTTAGTTAAGTGAGTAACCTATTATTTGTCCATTGCTTCTTGTTCTTATAACCTAGTCTGGAAGTTCTTAGAAGTTTCTTTTCTTTTTTGTGGTACTTGGATTGAGTCTAGGGCCTGGTGTGTGCTAGGCAAGCATTTACCACTGGCTTACAACCCAGCTCTTTTGAAACTTCCAAATTTTATTTTAAGACAAGGTCGCTTCAGGTTGGCCTCAAACTTGTAGTCCTCCTGCCTCAGCCTCCCAAGTATTTGGGATTACAGGTGTGCACTACTGTGCCTAATTAGAAATTTTTATAGTTGTTCTCTGAGTCTTGGTCAGAAGAGAGAGATGTTAGAGTTTTCTCCCTATCTGCTTCCTGAGTAGCTCCTGCAAGTACAGATCCTGTGCCCCATTTTAGGTATAAAAGCCTGTATCCTGGGGCATATTCTCTTGAGTATTCCTTATGGGCAAAGAGAAATTTGGAGACTTTAGCTGGTTTGGTATTATTGTCTTTTGAGAGAGTCAGTTTCAGTTCATTGGTGTAGCATAATTTTGAATGAAAGAAAGTAAATGAAGATCAGTAATTTTTGGGGGGGAGGGTGTGCTGGGGATTGAACTCAGGGCCTTGCGCCAAGATCAGTAATTTTGGACGCTCTCAATTGTACTTTTCCATGTAATGTGGTATTGCTTTCAAATGGATGAGGATAAAAAAGAAAATGTATTTCTAGACATACACGTCCTCTATGTATTATATAAAATACATACTCTTCTACCCAACAACTAATCCCTCCAATGTCACCAAATAGATAAGTGGAACTATAATATAGAAATTTAAGAGCTGAGACCTGAGAGCTTGATGTGGGTTTGAGTCTTGGCACTATTTAATAGGGTTTGTTTTTTTTTTTCCCTAAAACAAGTTACTGTACCATATTTTTGTTTGTCTTTTTGCCTCCACTCTCTTTTTCATTTGCTCAAATTCATCCATCCATACATTCATTATACCATATTTCTACAATTCTAATTATATACTGGTTCTATTCTAGATATGGAGGTACAGTGTTCTCAGGAGAGACAAGCAAAAACATATATATTGTGTCAAATGGTACTGAGTGTGATTAAAAAAAAGTCAAATGACTTAAGTTTTAAATTGTACTGTCTAGAAATTAGTTTCCACAGGGTAACATTTGAGCAGAGAACAGGAACCAGGACTATGTAAATATATATAGTGACTTTGGTCACATTAGGGAAGAGAGGTATTAAAATTCCAATATGAGGAATTAGAGTATCATCCATGCCTACCACACTAAGGGTTTCATTAGGGCAAGTTAATTATGAAAGTATTTTTGGCCTGGGTCATATCATTTCTTTTAGATTTAATTTCCTGAAATTAAATCATTCTCATTTTTAGAAAGCTATTTTATATTTAGACCTATCTGGGTTTTTTTAAAAAAATGTTCAGAGTATCAGATGTTGGGAAGTTGACAACCATGTTCAGAGTATACATATCTAGGGAAAAAGAATTTTAAGTTCTGAAATTATTTATATTTGTTTATTCAAGCCAGAAGAGTATTATAATTTGTTTTTTCAGAACTAAAGTGGGGTTGGGGATTTGGCTAAAGTGGTAGAATGCTTGCCTAGCAAGCACAAGGCCCTGAATTTAATCCCCAGCACTGCCCCCACAATAAAAAAGGAAAAAAAGAACTAAAGTGGCTCTGAAGGCCTTCTTTGACTAATTCCGGGGTAGAGCCCTTTTAGAGGCTGATCCTTCAAATAAGATTGTTCTTTTTTTTTGGTTAATTTCAGCATCATTGTCTAGGCCCTACACTTGGGAGCTGCTTGTAAATAGTGTTCGTTCACAAGTTACGCAGAAAGTCACACTTTCCTAATACCGTGCTAAATTGCCCAGGTGGGCTGGAACTTGGGATCCTCCCGCCTCAAGCTCGCAAAGTGCTTGGATTAGCACAGGAACCATTTTGTTGTTAGAAAATGGGCATGGTGGTCCGTGAGCTGTGAAGTGCATGAACACAGAAACTTAAAATCCTCCAGAGTCCATTCTTGTTACTACTATGTCGAGAGCAGCTGTTACACTCATAATATCACATTTATATCTCTAAACCTTACAACTGTCTGCTTACTATAATCTATGTGGATATTTTAGAGACATAGCAATGTTAGCATTTATGAAAGTGAAGTCACTGTATTTTTCAAAAACTAACCTCTCTTTTATTCTCCAGCTGACTAACTGGTGACCCTTTTTCAGGATGAAAAATTTAGTGGCCTTATTGCTGTAGTCTTTTTCATGCTCACCAGTGTTTTCTATATACCTCTCAAATGTCCCTTTATTTCTTCTATCTCTTTTTACTATCTCTATAATCCAAGTCATTATAATTTCTCATCTTTCCTACTGCCATACCCTCCTGATCTTTTTTTGGTTTTTGCTGCTGTTGTTGTTTTCTGGCATTGTTTACTCCCTCCCCTGGCTATCCATCCATCACACATGGCCAGAAAAATCTTTTTAAAATGCAAATTTGGTGAGGCATGGTGGCACACTCCTGTAATTGCAGCATGCCAAAAGCTGAGGCAAGAAGATCACAGGGAGTTCAAGGCTAGCCTGGGCTACATAGTGAGTTCAAGATCAGCTTGAACTATGTAGTGAGACCCTGTCTCAAAAAAAAAAAGAAAAAAAAAAGGTGCAAATTTGATTACTAGATACTTATCTAAGCTCCATCAGTAAAGTTTTTCTTCTGTTTTTTTGAAAAACGGTCTTGCTCTTTTGTCCAGAATGGTGGCCTCAAACTTCCTCACGAAACCTTCCTACTCACTTCACCCTCCTGAATGTTAGGCCTATGGGCTGCACCACTGTGCCCAGCTCCTTCTGCAGATATTTTATTGCTCTTAGGATTGCACCTGATTGTACAGACTGGCTTATGATTTTATCTGCATTTTTTGCACAGTGTATTTCCTATCTGTGGAATGTTCTTTCTTCTATCTGTACCCAGTGAGTTGTTATATTTCAAGTTTCACCTTATGTCTTACTTCTTTTGAAAGACTTTCCTGACCTTGCCATGCCTTGCAGTTCCCAGACTAACTTGAGTTTCCCAGGACATACTTTCATCAAATCCTGTACTTTTCCTTCACAGTTCTTATATCAAAAATAAATGAAGAATTATTTGTATTTTTCCATTGCATGATACATTAGTCTGCTCAACTTGCCATAACAAATATTATAGATAGATGTCTTAACAAAATTGTTTTCTCGCAATTATAGAGGGCACAAGTCTAAAATTGAGGTGTAACTGTGGGTGACCTTTGATAAGAGCGCGCTCTCTGGATTGTAAACAGCAACCTTTCTATATGTGCCTTTCTTTGGTGCAGATGCTGAGTGATAGAGAGCTATATCTCTCTCCTTGGAAGGATACCAGTCTCATATGATTAGGGCCCTGCTATTTTGACCTCATTTAGCCATATAGTCACAGTGGATATTAACTCTTCACAATAAGAATTTTAGTGAGATCTAGTTCGGTCCATTGCAGATGGTAAGCTCCAGGAAGTCAAGAGCCTAATATGTGATAAGCAATATAGAGCCTACTATGTATAGAATCTAATACCAAAAAAAAAAAAAAAAAAAAAAGAACCTAATACATAGTAGACAATCATTTGGGCCTGTTCCTAACATTTGTGTTATCTATAAAATGAATACAAATAGAGCTATAAATATTTAAGTATTTTAAATAAAGCTAACAAATTATAAAATAAAATATGTTTTATCCTTCTACTTTAAGAAATATAGTTTTGAGCCAGGTGTGGTAGCATATACCTGTAATCCTAGCACTTGGGAGGCTGAGGCAGAAGAATGGCTGTGAGTTTGAGGCCAACCTGGGCTACATAGTGAGTTCAAGGCCAGTCTGAACTACATGGCGAGACACTGTCTCAGGGAAAAAAAAAAAAGTATGCATTAAATATTTAACTTATTACTAAGGTTACCAGGCACATGTTGATGGTCAGTTCAAAGGTGTTGTGAAAGAAGCACAATTTATATGGAGTAAAGGAATGTTGAAATAAATGTACAAGTGGTCACAAACTGGAGTTTCCCATGGAGAGAAGAGAAGGCAGACCTTTGCAGAATTTGTTTGCATGTATATAGACAAGAGTTATTTCACACTGTTACCAGTTTTTTTTTTTAATAACTTACAGAGTTGTAAAAGAGCTAAAAGGCAATAAAAGACTAGAATTAAATAACCTAGAAGAGTATTCTGTAAACCAGCCATCCCCAATCTGGTACCAGGGACCTGTTTCATGGAAGACAGTTTTTCCATCATCCATTGGTGGGCAGGATGCTTTGGAGATGATTCAAGTGCTTTACATTTATTATGCACTTTTTTCTATTATTATTACATTGTAATATATAATGAAATAATTATACAAGTTACCGTAGTGCAGAATCAGTCAGAGCCCAGAGCCTGTTTTCCTGCAACTAAATGGTTCTGTCTGGGGATGATGGGAAACAGTGATACTTGAAGTATGTTGCTTATGTCTAGTCCCCCCAGTAATCTTATTTTGATTGCTGTCACTGTAGAAAACTCTGCTTTACAAAGATAGGACGTTGCAAATGAAAGGAGGCTTTTCAGTGTTTTTGTGGCAGTCTCAGGATAGTCTACCTTGGCTTTAATCTGGAACATACGGAGATTTGAAGTTATCTCAAAATACTTTTAAGGCCACTGCCATTTGCAGTCTCAAGCAATTGATCCTTTTCTATCATAGACAAAGTCAGTTCGCCTGATTTATTCACAAATGGGTCACACATTTATTCCCTCCCAGTTTGGGGGTCCTTTGTGGTTGGGAAGCAATGCTCAAACTTTTGAAGCTGATATAGGTGATTATGCATTGACTGGGAGAAAGATTTCATTCTCTTTCAAAATCTCTATTAATGGGCCTGGGGATTTAGCTCAATGGTTAGCAAGTACTAGGCCCAGAGTTCGATCCCCAGCACCAAAAAAAGAAAGAAAAAAACTCTATTAATATTTGAAACATGTCAGAAATCCTTACGTTCACTCATTGCCCCCATAATTTCATCATAAGTTCGAATGCACCCATTTTACCTGCCAACTTAGGATATCATTCTCCCTTGAAGTGACAAGTGTTTGTTGAACAAGTTTTGTGGTGCATCCTATGCCACTAAAATGTGCTGCCAGTAGTGTTTTTCAAAAAGAAATCTCTCAAAATTGAAAAACCCTGGCCAGTGATCTACCTTTAGAAAGCCATCTCACTTCAATATGTAAGAGAAGACTTAAGTGCTCTGCATCCAACTTCTTAAAGAGCTGTGTGAAGACATGGGTTAAGAATATGTGGTTTCATGTGATCAATGATTTTAATCACGTCCTGCAAAATTTGTTCTTAAGTTCAGGTTATATTTTTTTGTCCAGCCAGCATGTCCCTGACATAGTGTATAGACTTATATTCAGAAACAAACTCTTTGACCAAGGTTCTGAAACCAGAAAGCCATCCAATCATGGCAGTCACTCTATCCATGTATATACTAATACAAAATGACCAATTCAGTTTCCCTGACATATAGTCATTCAAAGACTTGAATAGTTCTGCAGCTATAGTGTTGGTTGGCAGCAAAAGTGCACATAACATATCCTCATGCATGCCCTCCTGGAAAATATATTGCAGAAAAACAAACATTGTTGCTTTGTTCTTAGCATCACTAGACTCATCAACCCGAGTTTGTACCAAGTGATTCTTAATTCTAACAATTATGCCCCAGTATCTTCTGCTGTTTTGTCAGTTAATCTAGTTTACAGTACTAGCCAAGAGGAACACATGCCACTTTTTGAACTGTAGCTTCTCCTAAAAGCTTGTGACATATGTCCTCAGTAACAGGCAGGGTCAACTCTCCACTGCTAATACTGAAGCGCTTCTTAGCTTCAGCATTGTTGTTGGCACCCAAGAATGATGTTCTCAGTGCAGACACATTTGATGAAATGGTAGCCTACAAGAATTACTTGTATTCTTTGTGTCGACAGTTTTTTCTTTTGTACAACTCAAAGGTTTGTCCTTTAATGCGAGTGCTTGGTCTCCATGTGGTGAAGCAGTTTTGAAAGTTTCATGGCTTTCTTGGATATCCAGTGGCCACATGCTGTAAAAAGTAGGCTTAAAGAATGTGAATTACCTGCTGCTATGAACCTGTAATTTTGGGAGGACTATTGGTAGTTTCTTTAAATGCAGCTTTTTGTTGGCAGTCTTAGAGTCTTCTCTTGTCTCAACTTTGGGTCTTTCTCTCTTTTTCTAAGAAGCTCTCCAGTGACATTTGTTTTTTACTCATTTTGGCTAGGTTTAACTTGTGGACTCACCAAAACTGTGACTGAGACAAGTGTGCAATGCAGAGGGAAAAAGGCATGGATGAAAGTGGTAAATGAAATAATGGGTGGGTTACATGTGCACTAAAATAAGTGTTGGATTCTGACTTGAAGCCTGCTACCAGAAGCAAATGTACAATTGAAGTTCATCAACTCACTGGCCACTATAAAGCCTGCCATCAGATGCAGCTTGTTACTTGCCACTCACTGATAGCATTTTGATATGAGTCTGCAAACAATGGATTCGTTAAGATCTCTTTGTAGTCAAACCTCTCTGCTAATGTTAATCTGTATTTATAGCTGCTCCCTAACACTAGCATCACTGCCTCAGTTCTACCTCAGATCATCAGGCATTGTATTCTCATAAGGAGTGTACAACCTAGACCCTTTGGGTGCCCAGTTCCCAGTAGGGTTTATGCTGCTATGAGAATATAATGCCATGACTGATCTGACAGAAAGCAAAGCTTAGGTGGTAATTTTGAGGTGTGAGGAGTGGCTGTAAATACAGATGAAGCTTTGCTCCCTTGCTGGCCTGCTGCTTGCCTTGTGTTTTTGTAGCCCTAGTTCCTTACAGGCTACGGACCAGTTCCTAGCAGGCCATGGACCTATACTTGGTTGAAGATTCTTGCTCTAAACCTTTCTCCTCTCCTTTTTACCCCTCTACTCTAAGTTTCTGAATCGTCTCCCACCTTTTTATCTTACTCGATTTGACCCGGTTATTTATGTAGTATAACAAGGATTAATTTACTGTAAGGTCTTCTTAAATTTCTTTATTGTAAATTATAAATAATCTCAGATTAGTGCTTTTCTTGTTTTGTTTTGTTTTTTTGAGACAGGGTCTTGCTATGCAATCCAGGCTGGTCCTGAACTCACTGCATAGCCCAAGATGGCCTCGAACTCAGAGCTATCATCCTCCCTCAGCCTCCTGAGTGCTGGGATTACAGGCGTGCAACACCATGCCCAAGATTAGACTTTTAAAAGCCTCTGTTATCTGTATTTTGAGGCCAAGAAGCCAAGTGTAAGAAAATCTTCATCAGATTTCACCTGCCATACCTATAAATTTGGGTGAATTCTTGTTCAAATCCCCAAAATATTCTAAGAGTTTTGGGCCTGCTGAGAAGTGACCTTCCTTACCATGTTTAAGATAGGACCCTGTAAAGTCAGGCACCAGGCCAGTTTTCCTGGGAGGGTTTTATTAAATATTTACTCTGTAAATCCAACCATAATTCCTTAAGTATGTACTTGTGATTAAATGAGCCTCTTTTTCAAATGTGACATTTCAGGCAACTCCTTCATTGCCTGGTAAAAATAATGGATTCTTGTGAAACCTATTCAAATAGCTACATTGCTTTGAAAAGTAAGGAGACTCAGTAAGACTGGCTCAATTCTGGGTTGGAGGAGGATCACTGAGAATCAGATGTAACTTATGAGGGTTTTATTTTACAGTAGCAACACTACCAACTTGTTAAGAGTTACAGATAATTTAAGAGGGAAAAGAATAGTATTCCTTATATATGGAGAAAATAGATATTAAAACAGGATTTCAAGCAAATAACTGTAGTCTTCCCTCAGTTTATTCAATACTATGTATTCTTATTTCACTGGTTCTTAGTTTAGCAGTTTGCTTCTTGACTAAAAAGAGTTCTGGAAATTCTGACTCAGCCCACTGGAATGGTCTGGAGGTTGTCCAGTTGCCCAAGCAGTGCCACCAGGAGCCCGTGCCCGAGAATCTGTTCTTTGGCCTGTCAATAGTTTTAAATACCTGTGTAGTCCTTTTCACAGGAGCCCTGAGACCTTCCTTTAGTGAAGATACAAACTTTGGTTTCTGCTTGATTCTAGAGCTTTCAGAGAAGCATTAAACAATCTCTCTCTAGATGACAGAGACTTAAAATAACTAGGTAATTTACTACTGATCATCTTCAAATGTGAAAGTTCTGATAAAAGTTTATATTAAGAATAATGGAACTAATAAGATAATTATTTCTTTGTCATGCAGAATAAGAAGAGTAAAGTCAATCTAAAAAATTTTAATACAATGTTTCTAAGAGTAGTTCTTTTCAAGGAAAGTGAACAGTGAATCTGACTTATAAAATATGGGTCTGATGTATAACACATAGTTTTTACAGCAGAAAAAAGTCTTGATTTATAACATACATTAATCTGCAACATGATACACATACCAAGAAAATACCTACAATATAGTAGGAATATCAAGAAATTCATTGGATCTGTAGACAGACCTAGACATCTCTTTTTTATAAAACCCCACTGACTGAGAAGATGCTAGATTCTAATTTTAAAAGTAAGATCATTACCAGATAACTGAAATTAATGCTGAAGTCACTAAACTGTTGTTTTTTAGAATCTGGCATAGCACTAACAGGTGATGGGATGTTACTCCTTTGACTCTGTTATAGTATATAAGATTTCGTTCAGCTAGTAGACTCACCATTGAGACTATCTATGCTGGTTTGATTAAACAAGCAATCTTATTAGGAAAGCTCAGATGAAACTTCAAGTAGCTTCTAAGAGCTCTGAGTGAGCTCCAGCTGATAGCCAGCAAGAAGCTAGCATCCTAAGTCCTACAGCCAAATGGAAATGAATTCTACCAACTACCTGAATGAGCTTAGAAGTGAAGAAGTGAATTTTGAGGAAAGTTGTGTGTGCAGATGAAAAAAAGGTGTGTATTCTGCAGTTTTTGAGTAGAATATTCTAAATGTCTATTAAGTCCATTTGCTTTGTAGTATAATTTAACTCTTAACTTTTTGTTGGGGGCAGAGTCTGGATGGCATACGTGTGTGTGCCTGTGCGTGTGTGTGGTTGGTATCATATGTATATGAGGATGGTATCCAAATCATCCATTATTATTGTATTAGAGCTAGTCCCTCCCTTTATATCCTGTAGTGTTTGTTTCATAAAACTGGGTGCTGCAATGTTCCGTGCGTATGTATTTACAACTGTTACATTTTCTTGAACTGTGCCTCTTTATCACTGGATAGTGACCTACTTTGTCTCTTCTGACCAGTTTTGGCTTGAAGTCTATTTTGTCAGGGGTGGGTAAAACTACTCCTCCTTGCTTTTGGATTCCATTTCATTGGAATATATCTCCGCTTGCAGTCTGTGTGTTTTTTGTTGGTCAGGTGAGTTTCTTGAAGTCAACAGTTGGATTTTATTTTTTAATATAGTCAGGTAGCCTGCATCTTTTATTTGGTGAATTTAGAACATTGACATTCAGGTTTATTATTGAAAGATGTGTACTAGTTCTGTCATTTTGTTATTTTTCTTTCGATTTGCCTAGTCTGTGTTTGTTTTTTTTTCTCCCTTATTTATCTTCTTTGATCAGATAAAGGATGTAAGATATAGCTCTGGTTCTCTAAAAATCAAACACATATTTTTTACTTCATCATTATTTATGGAACACCATAGTCTCACTCTTCCCCAACTTTTTATTGTAGAATAGGCTAGAGGGAAATCCGTTTACTGTTGTTAGAGTCTTCTTTTGAAAAGTACAACTCCGAGGTTCCTAAGACTGATTTTAGAGACATTTGGCTTGGAGTCCCATAACATGGTCCTTCTTCAGAGGTGCTCAGTTTCTGAGAGAGCATCCAGTTATCTTCAGGACTTGTGGAGAACAAGGAATTCTGAAACAGGAACTCTCAGGGCTGAGGAATTGGGCTTAGTAATGGAAAGGAAAAATGAGTATCTGTAGCTACCAGGAATTCACTTGGGTGATTAAAACAGAACAGTCACTACCAAACATTTTAGACTTTGATCCTTAATAATAAATAGATTTTGCACTGCGACCCATCATATTTGTTTGTATGTGCATATTTATTTCAGTGATAGCCGTCAGAAAATTTCACAGAACAGTGCTTATCTTTACTATGTGTGAAGCACTCTGATATTTTCTTTTCTATTCTGTTTCCTCTTTCAAAAAAGAAAAATTGATCCTGACTTCCGTAATGTATTTCATGACTTACTGAAGAGCTGTGACCAACAGTTGAAAAAGCACTGTTTGAAGTATGAATTAATCCTTTGAACATTACCGTAGGAAACAGTTTGACATAGTTTGCCATCTAGATGAATGAGAAGAGCCCATCAGAGTTAGCTAGTGTTTTGTAGCAAGGGATAAGACTTCAACTTATCCTTTGGCTCCCTTAGCTGCCAGAGTTTAGCTAACTCTTTAGTTTACTTTGATCACTTGTCTTTCTCTAGGTCAGGTTGTTTTTTTCAGATGTTTCCCTGTTTGTTTGGACATATCTCTTTCTTTAGCCTGGGAGATAGCTCCCCAGGGCATGACCTATAATAATAACTAATACTTCTATAGAGCCTTTTCTATGCAAGGCACATTCCTGTTTTACATGTGTTAATCCTCGCTGTAACTCATATATTAGGTGCTTTAATTATCTTCATTTTATAGACGGGGAAACCAAAGCATATGTAAGTTAAGTAGCTCACCTCAATACAGCTCTTCTGCATTTTACCTTAAAGATTTGCGTAAAGTTTGCCATTTAACTTATTTCACTGATGGTTACTGGATGAAATTAAGCTCATTTCTGGGCTTATTATCTTTCTCACCACAAGGTTATTTAAGTGATGAAAAAGTATTAGGAAATGAATAAAATAGTGGTGCCAAATTTTGAAGGAATATAGATTATTTAAATTGGTCAGATTCAGAATTTGAATGACTATTTATGCTTTGAACCCTAACATTAAAAACCTGCTCTCCCTGACCAATCCTGGGTTTAACTGTGCATAGTATTGCAAAAATGCCTACTTACTCTTAGCTCATTAATTTGCCAATTTGGGATCTGTAATATGCTTTCTCCCAGTCCCCTGCCTATTGCGACAGCTGTTGTGTCCTGGCCTATGCCTCCTGGGTTAATAGTATTTCTGACACAGTGTGAGTTTTCAAGTTGGTATGTACAGTTTCTGCCAGAGCTTTCACTGCTGCCAAGTCTCAGGGTTGAAAGTTGCGACTGATTTGTGGGGGAGGGAGTTTGGTGCTTGTCACTGACAAGGGAGCAAGGTGCTCTCTGGGGTTCTGATTTGCTGCAGGGTGAGTGTGAATGATGTCAGGCAGATCAGAGGACAGCTGATTCATTTGGGATCTGGAACGCCTCACTCTGCCTCACCGCTCCCTCGTGAGCTTGTAGGTCTTTTGGGGGAGGGGGAAGTTCTGAATATCATGTTTTTAGAGAAAGATTTTTTAATTTTCCCCATAATTTTGGTGAGCCTTTCTAAGTTTCTTTTGGGTAACATACCCTTTGTGTGAGAGAACTTCTCCGTGGACTCCAGTGTGAAAGAGTAGAACCTCAGTACCCAGCAACATGATGAAACGAAGGAGAGAGAGACTGGGAGCACCAGCCCTGCGGATTCAGTAAGGAGGCCGGGGTCTCTGACTGGAGGACAGATGTCCGGAAAAGAACTAATGCCAACTAACACACAGCTTTATTTGCCTGCAGGAAGATATTGCTTTTGAAATGCCTGTCAGGAAGAGGGCTGGGCTGGCTTCAGTCATTCAAGACTAAAACAGTGGTCCCTGGCATGGATTTTTGGAGTTCACAACTCTGGAAACTGAGTTGGATGTAATTTTAAGGGTTTCTAGGTACAAGGAGAACTGGGTTAATGAGATTAGTTTTCTTCCCCCCTTGTTTTTAAAGCAAATATTTGTTTAAAGTTAATGTCAAAGCTGCAAGTGTAGGCAGGAATGTGAGAAACAGATTGAAGTAAAAACTGTCTCCTCTTTTGACCGAAAGGGGTTTTTGCATTTTTGCCCCTGGTCTGTCACCTCAGAGCCTCAGACCTGCTATTGTCCACATCTGGGACTGTCCTTTATGGTGTGCTTTGAATATCTCTTTTGGCTAATACAGAAACATACTTCATTAGGTGAAGATATTAAAACTGGGGAGTCGGAGAAGGCCTCCTCTGCAGTATGGCTTTTCTAAGAGCTGGCAGGCTTCTTTAATGAAGAAATACTGAGAGAATTGATCAATTAGAAAACTAGGGGAAAAGAGCCCTAGAATTTATTTTGTCCCAGTTACCTATTTACAGTATCTTGAACTGCCTTTGCTTACCTTCCAGGTAGAGGGAAAGCTCTAAATGTTTTCTTCCTAGTCCTTGTGCTTTCCCGCGGACAGCAGGAATCACAGTTTTTCAGTGGCCTCCTTTGGTTGATACCCTTTGGTGTCTGAGGATGCTGATTAATTCAATTGCTAATTCCAGCAGATCCTAGAAAACAGCATTTGTTTGAAATATATAATTGAAAATATTGCGTACTTCTAAAAAAATTTATATACATACTTAGATGAAAAAAGTAAAGGTAGTAAAAAAGAAACTTCATCAAATAAAGTGTCAGAGATGACTCATTAGCAAAACGAAAAATTTACATGCAATTTGTAGTTTACAAAAATGTAAGTGGTCAACAGTCATGTTCTTTGACTGTTGGAACACTTGTATTGGGTATCCTGCTGTTTTAGAGACTAAATTTGGGAAATACTCCCTTAGGAGCTAGTAAGTAGTTTATAAATCATCTTTCCATTTTCACACAAAGCTTTTTTAGATTCTAACCCTGTTATATATCCAATTCGTAGAGTGGTAATTAGGAGGAAAAGGCAAATGAGGTTTGGTTTCTGTAGATTTTTTATAACCCCAATAATATATTTATCAAAATGGCTAAGCTTCATTTTATGCAATATGTAAGACTCCAAAATTTTGTATAAGCAATATTATGTAGGTTCACAAGTACTTTTAGTGGCTTATTGTATGTTTAATTAGCTTTGGCATATATTATAGGCAAAACACTGTATGCTGAGTTTGTATGAACACTGTGAATCTGTCAATTAGTTTCCATTATCTGTGCTGTATCCTACTAATAATAATAAATTAGAAATCTATACTTTTCATCTGTTTTCAACCTATCTTATTTAATAGTCTTTCAATAGGACTTATCATATTAATATGTCTAACATTTTCAGTGAAAAAAGAAACTTGAAAAACTTAAATTTAAATAGAAACAAAACTTACATAGAATTAAGTAATATTATTTGGTATAGTCATTAGGGAAAAGTTAGCTAAATAAGTTGGTGTCGTTGTAGATATAACCAATAATTTATAATGTTTGAGAGTTTTATTTTTTTGGACATGTCATTTCTTCAGAAGGTTTTAGTCATCAAACATGAAATACTACTTGCTGCTTTCTAATTTACAACTTATAAATTTACAGTGTTTTGTTTGCCCCAACACCAATTCTAAATACTTTGAATAGCCAAAATTTAAGCTTTTGATTCTGTAGATTAAGTCTTAGTTTCCTTTTGTCATTCTTTGCCAACATTGATACTAGAATATAGAATATTTGACAATAACATTTGACCACTTAACTTTTCTTGAGCCTCTTGCTTAAACTAACCCACTTTGATTATGTTTCTTTTTGGTTGAGTAGTTATCACTGACCCTGTTTTTTCCTACTATGATGCCTTGTCAGAATCTCTACTCTTTGCCGTGGAGCCGACATAAACCAGCACATGTTCTCACCCTCATCGGCTCCAGCCTTCTTTCTCGGTAAAGTCCCATTTAGTGCCGATTGTATTCTGGCTACTTCTCCTCTTGCCTTTTTCCTGAGCCCACAAGCCCACAGCAGTCCTGGCAGTCCCTGTTCCAGCCGCCCACTGCAGTGGAGGTAAGGAGAACTGCCGTGACGTGCATGTGGGTCTTGGCAAGTGTTTTGGCTTTATAGGTAAGACCCATACCTCACTCCTTAATAATGGGGGGAAACTAAGGAAGAGTCAGGGCTTGTCACAGAGGAGAGTGAAAGGAATTCATAGATCTCCGCTATATTCAAAAGTTAGGGAGAAGGTAGGATAGCATGTTAGTACTAAAAAAGTTGGGCTCATCCTGACCACTGGAATGCCCTATGAATTGTGACTTGTAACTACCCCATGAACTGTGACTTGTAACTACCCCATAGCATGACAGAATACTACTGATCTTTAGAGGTAACAGGAACATTTGAATCCAAAACAGGTTAAATGACTTGCTCCAAGCCCTCGTCCTGTTCTTTTCTGCTTCTCTTTCATATATTCACCATTGTTTGAGTACGTGCTATATGTTAGACACTGCTTTAGGTGGGGAAGACAGTGACCATAAAGTGATAAGTTCCCATCCTCAGGGAATTTAGGTTCTGGTAGAGGGAGACAGAAAAACAAGTTAAATATATATTTAACCTAACAGATGGCCAGAAGTGCTACTGAGAAAAATATAGTAGGGTAAGGGGGCTAGGGAATGTGAGGACCGGCAGTTGACAATTTTATGTAAGGTAGGTGGGGAGATCTTAAGGTAGGTAGGGAGATCTTCAGTGTTAAGTGGAGATATGAGCAAAGATGTGAAGGAAGTCACTGAGCCAGAATGGAAATATCTGGAGGAAGATTGTTTAGCCTGACATGACAGTAAGTGCCAAAAGCAACATCTAGGAGCTTGCTTCATGTGCAGCACAGAGTCCTATGAAATAGGCACGAAATAAGATAAATAATGAGTGGTGAGTAACCAGATATGAAGTATAATGGGGACCCAGATTAAATGGAACTTTAAAACCCAGTATAGTACTTGTTTTTATGCTGAGTGAGATATTGGAGGGTTTAAAGTGAAACCATGCCCTGATCAAAGCATCAAAAGTTAGAAGGCTAGTAATGTAATCCCAGTAAGAAACAATGCTTGTTTGAACCTGACATGGTGCAGGTGTAAGAAGTGACAGATTGGGGATGTATTTTGAAGGTAGAATTGATAGGATTTGTTGATAGATTAGATGCAAGTTTTGTGAAAAGATAGGTTAAGGATGATGTGAGGCATTAGGCTTGAATAGCTAGAAAATTGGAGTTACCGTTAATCAAGAGATAGCTAATTATACATGGGGTGACTAAAAAATACAAAGAATGTTTAAATAAAAAATTTGTAACCGTGAAAGACACATTGCCATGAATCCTCCTTGAAACACTCTTCCTTGCTTCAAATACACTTATCATTCTTGGTACTTTCTGAAGCAGTTCTTGAAATCTTTCATGTCTTTATGAGGTGTGATAAAAAATGCAATGAATGTTACTGCTGAGTGCCATTCAATAGAAAGGCAGACTGGTAAAAACACAATGTGTCCTCATCCACCTTATTTACTGGATCTGGCACTATGCAACTCTGGCTCTTCCCCAAAGTCAAAATGAACGTGAAAGGTAAATGTCTTCAATCAGTTTAGGACATCAAGGCAGCCACGACTATGCAACTAAAGACATGGACTTCCAGAACTGCATTAAGGAGTGGGAAGAACAATGGGATAAACATGTTCAGAGTGTAGGGGAGTATTTTCAAGTTCATTAATGGCAATGTGTCTTTTACCATATTAAACTTTAAAAATGTAAACTCTGCAGTTTGTGATCAAACCTCATACATTCAGTGAGAGATATGTGAAGTCTGGGCTACAAATATATAGTTAGAAATTGAGAGCTCATAAATGATACAAGTCATTAGAGTTATGAGTAAATCCAAAGAATGACCATTAATAGAGAGGAAGAAATGTCAGTGGATTGAATCCTGGCACAGTTTGACTTTTAGAAATTAAGGAGATAATGATGAACTAAGTCAAGGAGAGACTGAAGAAGAATAACTGTTCAGGAAGAATCAAGAGAGGTATTTTGGAAACCAACTGAAAAAAAAATGTTAAAAGGAAGATATGATTGATTGATCAATAAGTGTGTGTTAAGCTTTTTTTTTTTTTAAAGAAAAATGGTAACCTAAGAAACTAAAGAGTAGAAGCACAATGCGCTATACAGATTTAAGTGACATAGTTTGATATAGGAACTCTAGTTTTGCAGATACTTTGGGACAGTGTTAGACTGACATAGGGCAGTATCAAGAAGCAAATCCTCCCTGAAGGCATCCCTTTAAAAGTACTAGTCTTGCATGTGTAAGACTGAGAGAAATAATGAGTAGCACCCATAGCCTGAGGTGTATCTAATCTTGGAACATGACCTGAAGTACTACAGTAGTAGTACCTCTTGAGGTGTGTGGTCATAGGAACACACAACCTGGGCTCATGTCCTGCAGTGTTGGCTATGAAAACTTGTTAAATTTCATGGTTTTTTTCCCTGCCCTAAATTTGCTCACTTTTGGTCACTGTATTAGTGTTTCATTCTATCTATCCCATGCAGAATAATCAGTTCAGTGATATGACAAGATGATTCTAACTTGTTTGCAGAATATTTTTGTGTTCCTTTAAATAATCTTGAGAATGGGATACAGCTATTTGCAGATACTCTGGTCATTTTGAGGATTATTTTTAGGCTTTGTTTGGTGAAATATTAGCAACATTTGGGACTAATTTTTCTTTTCTACAGAAATAATAATATCTGAGGGCTTTACTTGATACCCATGTATTGTGAGTTTTTCCCACTGTTGGAAACATGAACCGTTCATGGCCCTATGTGTGCTCTGGGAGTGTACCACCTGCTCCTTTTCTTGGACAGTTTTCTTATTCACGTGCTCAGCAAAAAGCTTGAGAAGAAGCCCTTGCACATCTCCAGAGTTCTTTACATATCGTTTTCTTCTTTCTTGTACTCTGCCTTGCAAATTCTAGCCTGTTTAGCCTCCCACACACTCTTAATTCTGACCCCTCAACTCAAGGACCTTGTGAGGCTCATTGTAAAAGGACATTTCTTTCTTGTACTGCTTGCTAGACATGTCCACCAGGTAGTAAGCTAGGGGAGTCTTAGGGCTTCCTTTGTATGTTTCACTTCTGTCTAACATCTGTTGCTTCACATATATCATTTTGGCTTTTTTTGGGGGGGCGGGGGGTGGCACACGTTCTTGCGTTGTTGTCTAGGCAAGCCTAGGCTTAAGTGATCTTTCCGTCTCAACCTCCCAGGCAGCTGGGACTGCCAGGGTGTGCCACTACTCCCAGGGGATTTTTTTGGATTTAAGGCACCAGGGCAGATCTGGTTTCTATTTCCCTTTCATGATGGAGAATAGAAGTTGAATCTTGCTCATATTTTGAGCTCATGTTTCTGTTGTCAAAAATTATTGGTTGACTGGTTGATATGGTCGATAAATCTAATTGAAACAAAACAGAATCTTTTTATGTTTGTTAGTCAAGAAAAGTTGAAAAATGAAATAACTAACATTTGATGAGCATTTACTGTGTGCTGAATATTTTTCTAAGTGACTTACACATTTTGGTTTATTTAATCCTCAGAATACTCTGATGAGGTGTATGACATTAGTTCATGTTACTGATGAGGTGAATAACACAGGTCAATCTATTTTATAGATGAGGACACTGGTTCAGAGAGGTTAACAAAGTTATTAATAAGCAGTAAAAATGTATGTTGTGTCCCACAGCATTTTAAACCAGTATCTATGGTCTTAAGCCCTTTGCTATGATGTTTCCAATGAAAGATACAATTAAGTAATATTTAATAAGTTAATAAACACTGAGCACTGAGTAGGTTCTGAGGACTATTATAAGCACTTTAAATTTGTAGGTGATTCAATCTTCACACCTCAATTCTATGAGGTATATTTTACTATTATGCTCATTTTATATATGCGGAGCCTGGGGTATGGATTACATTGCTCAAGGTAACATAGCTGGAGCCAGGAATGCTGGTGCATATCTGTAATTTCAACTACTTGGGAGCTAAAACAAGAGGAGTACAAGTTCGAGCCCGGCTTGGGTGACTTAATGGGACTTGGTCTCAAAATAAATTTTAAAAAGGACTACAGGTGTACAGTATCTCAGTACTTGCCTAGCATGTACAAGGCTCTTTCTTATTCAATCACCAGTAACACATAAATACACACACACACAGACACACACACACACACACACACACACACACACACACAATAGCATAACTGACACATGATGAATAGGTTTAAAACCCAGGTAGCCACAAGGCTTTCCAACACTCAGGAGGCTGAGGTAGTGTAGTGGATGTTCAAGGCTAACCTGAAATACTTAAGAGACTCTGTCTCAAAAAACAAGACAGCCGCCGGGCATGGTAGCACATGCCTGTAATCCCAGCACTCCTGAGGCAGGAGGATCACAGCGAGTTCGAAGCCACCCTGGGTTACATAGTAAGTTCAAGGCCAGCCTGCACTACAGAGCAAGACCTTGTCTCAAAAACAAAAACCAAAAAACCCCCCGTGCCTCCCCCGCCAAACAACACAGCCCTAAATATTCTGGCTTCAGAGGTTATATTCTTATCAACTATACTGTTCTGTTTCTTTATCTAAGATACCTTCTGTATGTAATACAGTGTTACTGAACCTAAGTAAATGTTGCAGTCCCAGGTCCTCTTTTTTCCAGGGTGACATATTTATAACATGTTAAAATAAGCCTTACTGGCAGTAAGAACTGGTACTCTCACAGTCTTTTGTCACTTGCAGGCCATTACCTTTATTTGCCTTCTTTAAAAAACTTCTCTTCCTCTTTTAGGTTTATGTCCTTCCATTTTGTTATCCTTTACCGCTGCTCATTGCTACTATCCACCAATTTAGTTTTGTTCTCTGTATTCACATTCAGAATCTAGGAGAGGGATATTGTGGCTTTCCTCACCCTAGCCCATCCTTCTTTCTCCAGGGTGTTCTTTTATTTTGCTTTTTCCTCTTTTACTTGGCCCAAGCTTGTTCTGTGGAGCCAGTTTCCCCCTTACTCTTCACTTTTACTTTTTCAAATAAGTTTCGCCACTGCTTTTTGCTAAAAAAAAAAGAAAAGAATCTAGGAGAGAATCAGGACTTAGTATACACAATGATGAACTTCTGCAAAATCCTTACTATGAATATTTGCCTATTATTATTAAGCAACTGTTATTAAGCAAATGAGCAAGTGGAAAGAAAAGAGAAATGGTTGCAGTAAACAATGTGAATAAGTAAAGAACTAAAAATTGAGAGCTATTGGTACTGAATTTGACCTCTGTTTCAAAATAGACCTAGAAGACTGGAAACTAGGCTACACAAACTGTCACCTCCCAGGGGCCATATTGGATTGTCTTTTGTCCATTTTGGAGTATAACTGTTGTTACATACTAAGCTGTGTCCCCTTCCCCAAATTCTTAACACCAGTACCTCAGAATGTGACTATATTTGGAAATGGGGTCTTTAGAGATAATTAAGATTAAACAAAGTCACTGGGGTGGACTCTAATCGAATATGACTTACAAGAAGAAGGAATCAGGACAAAGACACATGTAGAGGAAAGGCCTATGAAAACATAGGGAGAGCCGAGCATGGTGATGCACTCCTGTGATCCCAGCACTTGGGAGGCTGAGGCAGGAGGATCACTGTGAGTTTGAGGCCAGCCTGGGCTACATAGTGAATTCAAGGCCAGACTGAACTAGATAGCAAGACTTTATCTCAAAATGACCACAAAGAAAAAAAAAAAAAGAAGAAAGAAGAAAAGAAAAAGAAAACATAGAAGACAGCCATTTATAAACCAAGGAGCAAGGTTTTAGAAGGCTCTGCCAACACCTGGTTCTTGGATTTTTCAACCTCCCAAACTGTGAGGAAATAAATTTCTGTTGCTAAGTCACTCAATCTGTGGTACTTTGTTATGGCAGCCCTAGCAAAGTGGTAAGCCCTTGAGTCTTGGCTTCATTCCCCCATAGAGAGCTAAAACACAGTGTTACTTTGCTGTGGAGTATAGTGAGAACTGTCCCTGCTCAGAATTCTGCTGCTTTACTGATTGTGTCTTAGGATGGCCTTAGAATCTTAACAGTTGTTGCCCATAACTTGAGGGGTAATCAAGGCATAGTTTTGAAATGAAGTCTACTGTATACTATGTATCTGTTTCTGCCTTGATTAAAGGGATATATCTGTTATAGGTTGACCTTGATACTAGCTAGCTCTTTTTCCCATGTGCGTATGTGTGGTACTGGAGATTGAACCCAGACCTTTATACTAACGTACATTGCAGGCCCCCCACCCCGCTTTTTTTTTTTTTAACTTTTGAGACAGGATCTTGCTAAGTCACTTAAATTGCCCAGGCTGGGCTCAAACTTGTGATCCTCTTGCCTCAGCCTCCTAGAATGCTGAGATTATAGATGTGTACTACCACACCAATGCTAGCTATTTCCTAAGTGTCTTAGATGGGTAAAATCAACCCTAAGAGGCATAATAAGTATGACTGTCATTTGGATTGAATTAAGTAATCTTTGACCTTTAGTTAACTTGTAGATCTTTGAAGAATATGATTCTAGCCTATCGCTTGGTATTTAAACACAGATGTCGTATTTTTAGTGTAACTCTGTTGAAAGAAGGTTAGAGTCTATGATATAACTGGTGTCACTGAAGAAAGAAAGAACACAGTTATATCTCTTAACTAGTCACTGGCTCAGCAGTAGGTCTACTGACAATAAAGGTTTGGTGTGAGCAACCTCCTGGAACACAGAATAATTTAGATTTTAAATTACTTTTGAATTGCTTGTAGATTTCATTTGTTCTAAAGCCAGAGGATTTTGCAGCAGGAAATCTTTATGAGCTGAGTGTGGTGGCTCATGCCTGTAATCCCTGCGTATGGGAGGCTGAGGCAGGAGGATTGCTGCAAGTTCAAGGCCAACTTGAACTACACAGCAAAACTCTGTCTCAAACAACAGTAACAATAAACAAAAACAAAAGCGAGAGAAATGAAGTATGTCATTGAAATAAAAAAGAAACCCTCAACAGTCATGTTAAATAGAGGATAGAGCTGAATCCAAGACAGATCAAAAGATGGAAAATATGAATATGTTAAGAGACATGGAGGATCCAATAAGAAGCTCCAATAGAATATAGAGAAATGGACAAAGGCAATATAGAGATAATGATTGAGACCTTGTAGAATTCATTAGCTACAAAATGACATCCTAAGCATGATGAACCCCGGTGCAACAAAGAAAAATAGATTACATCTAGATAGATTGCAGTAAAACTACAGGATCTTTATAGAAACAAAAAGAAGGTCTTAAAAAGAACTAGGAAACCTTTAAGAATCCACAGAAACTAAAAGAACTAATAAACATTAGGCAAGAAAATTCACTCAAGAGAACTAGAAATACATGTTCATACAAAAGCTTGTACACAAAGGTCCATAGCAGTAACATTTATAATAACCATACAGTAGTAACCCAGATGTCTATCAGTTCATGAAGAATACATTGTATATTCATATGATGGAATTATTTGGCCATTAAGAGGAGTGAAGTATTGGTACATGCTACACCATAGATGAATCTTGAAAACATATGCTAAGTGAAAGAGGACAGACACAATAATGTTACCGTTATACCTCTATGAAATGTCCAGTTGATTACACAGAGAAAGAAGGTTCTTTAATGAGGGGCAAAGATAAGACAGAATGAAAAGTGACTGTTAACAGGTACAGTTTTTTTTTCCTGGGGTAATGGAAATGTTCTTGAGTTACATAGTGGTGACGGTTGTATAGCCTTGAAAATATGCTAAAAACTACTGAATTGTGCACTTTTTTTTTTTTTTAGTTTAATTTCTAGGTTGATGCGTATAAATTGCTTATGGCAGGTAGCATTATTGCTAGTACTGAGAACCCTTTGGAAATGACTACTTCTCAGAGATAGTTCTGAGTCTGTTGCAAAATCCCGCCTCTTTAGTTTGTTGGGGATGAGAAGTTGCTGTCTATATGGCAAGCCCCTGGTTCTTTGGCACTGGCCTGTCGTGTTGTTCATGATTCTCAGGCCAACTCAGTCTTGGCGTACAAGGAAGAACAACTGATTAAAACAATTCTGTCACCTTGGCTGAAGTAGTACAGTCAGTAGTAACAATAGCATGAAACACAGCCTAAAAATGACAAATTGTGGTAACTATTAATTGCCACCTTTAACCATATGAACTAAATTTGTGGTTATATAACAATATCTAAGACAGAAAATTGTATACAGTAAGTATGCCCTCAATATGTCAGTTTTACTCTCGGGAGAAAATTCAAAAGGGGTTAGGTGGAAAAAAAGAGAGAAATAGAAGAAGAGAAAGAGATGAGACACAAGGCTGGAGGTCAGAGGCAAATTATGTAAACTTTGGGAAGTTGGTGAAGAAGACAGGAGGGAAAGAGAAAAAATAAAAAGAAGAACAGAACAAAACAGTAACAACAAAAAGACTAGAAACACTGTTCACACTCATATAAAAACAAGGGAAAAAAAGAAGAAAAGAAGAAAGAAAAGGTCCACTTCCAGGCATGTGTCTGCTGTCACTGGTAGACATAGTGGGCAGACCCAGATCTGTGTTGAATAATCCCAGCAGTAGATTTCCAGCAGGATAATGGATAATCTCAAGACTGTACCTTTAGTTCCACTGAAGTTCAGGCTAGTTTCTCACTGTGAGGTTGGAACCCAGTTTGTTCAGCCAGCAATATACTGTGCATCTCCTGCTGGCTTAGACTCAGCTCCCTGGTGGCTTGAACTGGGCTTCTTGACCTCCTGCTGATTTGAACTCAGCTCCATCTTACCCTGACACAGGGAGGCACTGGATGGAGTGACCTGCAGTGTCTCTGAGTTCTGAACTCAGATGGCCCCTGTCCAAGATGGCCCCTGGGGAGACTTCTCAGGAACAAAGGCGAAGCTCTCAGAACAGAGGGGCTTAAGGTTTATATAGGGGTTATGGCAGGAAGGGGTGTGAGAATGGGCCGGACCTTGAGCTTTCTGCAGGGTCTTTGTTTCTCCTTATCTTGAGGCTGTGGGCCTTGGGGAATGTCCAGGGCTGGAGAAGCTGGAACATTGTGGCTTTGGGAAGGTCTTGGGAGCTGAGAGCTGGTTGTTTCCCATGGGCCTTTTAACTTTATAGCCGTTAGTGTTTCTGAGTAAGCCTGGTTAGAAATGTTTGGTGGACAGCATATGTAACAGCTTCACTGGTGTGTCTCTGAGTGGAGGCTTCTGGAGTTGCCAGTAGTCACGTTGTGTCTGCAGGCTTGAGCCACCTTTCCCACACTGCGAGCTGGGGCTCAGGGAGAAAGTGCGTGACGCCACCTCCTGTGCTGAGGTCCTTTTCCTCACTCTTCCCGAGGGCTTCAATTCTCACTTCAGATCCTTGCTGGGTCTCAGAAACCCACTTCCCTCCTTCTCTTCCTCACATTGCTATATTCTAGGATTTGGACACAAAATCTCAGGGAGGCCATTTCTCTGCTCTTTACCACTCCGCCATCATCTTGGAAGTGGCTTGAACTGTACACTTTAAAGAGTGAATTATGTCTAAAAAATAAAGTGAATGAGTGGGCAACCAGAGAAAAAAGAAAAATAAACTACAGAGGCACAGCAATGATGCTAAGAGCAAGCTTCTTCTCAGCAGGAGTCCCAAGACAGTGGTATTGTTACCAGGTTCCAGGGTTCTGCAGACTCTTTCCAGGTCCTTGGTGTCCTGAACAAAGAATTGGACAAGACATGTGAAAAGGGTATGGAGGTTTTACATGTATTAAAGGTAGGAAAAGAAGCAGGCTCTGCAAAGTGAGAGCAGGCCAATTTAAAGGTAGGAAAAGAAGTATTCCCTGCAGAATGAGAGCAGGCCACTAAATGAGTTCACAGGAGGTGGGAGGTTAATGGCAGACGTCTTTTGTATCCCTCATTTTCTTCAGGCTGATGTCAGATCTAGGCCGTCCAATCAGAAACCTGATTGATTTCCTGCCAGAAGAATTGAAGATTTGTCCCTGGGGCAAGGCTTCTACGCATGAGTCTTGGTCTCCATGACTGACAGGTCACTCCCACTTAGGGGGATTGGCTATCCCCTAATCTATTGTCTCAGTATAATAATCCTTAAAATATTGAGAAAAATTTACTCTGAAGAATACACTGTAGCATTCTATACTTGGGAATTAGTATTGGTAATTAGTTTTGGAAATGAATGTGCAATGTAAGGATATTTTCAGACAGAAACTAAAATCGAGGTTTATTACTATCAGATCATCCAACTATTAAGTTGTTACGGAACATTCAAGAAAATGTGGAAGATTCAAGAGGGAGTTAAAGAAAGTGGTAAATATATTAGTAAATCTAAGCAAGCAAGTATTATAGAAAACAATAATAATAATTTGGCAATTTTAAACTAAGATAGACCTGAAATACTAGAACACAGTGACATGTAAATTGATTGGTGTTAAAACTTTCAAAACTCTTATTTTATTCAGAAAGAAGGTCAAGATGCTGGTTAAACTTGGGCTTTAACAATGGTTGTTAAAGCTTTAATAACAGCTACTTTAGGGGGGAAACAATGTACAATTCCAAACCAATGGAGCAAAGGTTAAAAATACTTAAATCCAGGAAAGTTGCCAATATCCTTGGAGGAAAGAAAATTTTGGTTTATAGCAAAGACTTTCCCCTAGTTCCTCTTGATGCCTAGAACCCTCAGGGGGGACATTCTGACTACCCTCCTTAATGGAAATGAACAAATGCCTTCATTTGTTCAACAAATACAGAGAACCTGCTCTGCATGAGGCACTATTTCTAGGTGATTGGGATACCTCATGGGGCTTACTCTAGAGGAGAAGAAACATTAATTGTAACAAATCCATTTATTTCTATAGTGTATTAGTGATTAAGTGCTACTGGAAAAAAAGGTAAAGGAGGATGAGAGAGCAGATTGTAGTATTATACTATATAGAGAACCTGGAAAGGTGAGATTTGAGGAAAATCATGAAGGAGTAAGGGATCTTGGCCTTTGTATAGCTGCAGGAAAGAGAATGGCTAAAACAATGGTCCTGGTAGCTATATACGGCCATGTGTAATTAGCAGCCTTTGGAAGGTTTTGAGCACAGGGAGTGAACTCATAAGGGTTATGCTTTAAAAGGATCAGTATGACTGCTTGTGTTGAGAATGGACTAAGAGTATGGACGAAGATAAACCAGAGAAACTAGATAGAAGGATATTGAAGTAATCCTGGCAAGAGATAATAGGTCAACAATAAAAATAATACAGTGGATAATATCTTCCTTTATTGGCAAGAAGCATGTCTTTCCCCCACACCTCCCTTTCATTTTTAACAGGGATATTGTGATTATTACTTTGAAATAACATATGGAAGTGCCTGACCTTAAACAGCTCCAAGTTCTTTTTTATTGTGTTTACATTTAATGAGACATACTGCTTCTCGACCTTTTGGCTAAAATCAAGTGTACATTTAATGAGACAGAAATGATGTTTTTGTGGTGTCATATACCTATAATCCCAGCACTCAAGAGGCTGAGGCAGGAGGATTACTGCAAGTTTGAGGTCAGCCTGGGCTACATAGTGAGACCCTGTCTCAAAACCTAAAAAAAACTTCAGGGACACTTGTCATCTTATAGCCTCAGCCACGGCCTCCAAGAGGGTGGACTTGGGGCATCCCTTCAGCACAGCGGAAGGCAGGTAGCTGTGTGCCCTGGATCCAGGCCTTCCAGACTCAGCCCTACCAAAACAAACCAAGATGTACTATTTAATTTCATCCTCACTACAGCCCAGTGGAAAGGCACTATTTTAATTCCCATTTTACGTGTAAGGAAATTCAGGCTTAAAGAAATTAAATAATTTGAAAGATTAAAACTTAGATAAGAACCCAGTATACCAAAAAAAAAAAAAAAAGAAGAAGAAGAAGAAGTGGTCTTTTTTGCTCATTTTAAATTGTAAAAGGAAGTGGCCTGTCACCAGGTGCTCTAATGCCTACGAGTGGATAGACCTCCGGGATTGGGAAATTATAGAGGCCAGAGGGAGCTGCAACCAGGCATCGTGCACCTTACCCTAAGTTACTTCAAACTGGGAAACAGGCTTCCTAAGTAACATTATGGCAGCTTTTGCAGGATCACATTTTGTCCGTGCCTGTTATTTACTAGAAGGACAGATTTCTGAAGACTGGGACCAGCTACTTCCCAGATATGGCCACAGTGTTACTAGCACCCTAGATGAGAGGCCTGACTCTGAGGGTCCCAGTGGATCAGGCTCAGCCACTTACCCCAAATGACCAAACAGGAGAGGAGTGGTGATGGTTCAGGAAAGAGATTTATTCTCAATGTGGCCATACCAGCATTCTAGTGGCTGAAAATCTGTCTCTGAGGTACTAGTCTTGGGATTACCTATATAGGGAAGGAAAAAAAGCAGGTGTTGGGGGCAAGAAGCATGCATAGCCAAGCAGTCGTGGTCAAACTGATCATGATCTCAGGTCTGGTTCTTGATGGCCAGAAGGTTGATTGTCTGCAGTTCATTTTAGAATTAGAGATCAGCTGGGCATGGTAGTGCACACTTGTAATCCCAGCACTTGGGAGGCTGCTGCAGGAGGATCGTCAGGAGTTTGAGGCTAGTCAGGACCACATAAGTGATACCCTGCTTTGGGGGGAAAAGAAAACACTTAAACTGGAGAGGAGTGATCACTCAGTGAAAGACAGGAGAGACTGACTGACAGACAAATGAAAGGTTAGATGTATGAAATAGAGTTGTGACATGCCAAAGACTTAAACCACCGTTCCCTCCTCTCTTTAGCTCAGACAAATAGACAGAATATGCAGATGCTAGACCCAAGAGGTCAGGAGCCCAGTTCCCACAGAGAAAGAGTGGAGAAGAGCCTTCAAGAGGAGGGAATGAAAACGTGTAGTTGTCTGTTATCTCATTCCCTCTTTCTTCTCTTCTTTACTATAAAAGACCTTTGCACACTTGAACACGGTCAGATATGGATTTGAAGCAGTATAAGGCTTCTCCATCCTCTCAGAGGCAGCTTGGAATAAAGCCTTTTTTTTTCTTTTCACCAACTAGTTGGCCTCCTCTCTCTCTCTCTCTCTCTCTCTCTCTCTCTCTCTCTCTCTCTCTGTGTGTGTGTGTGTGTGTGTGTGTGTGTGCATGTGTGTGTGATGTGTATGTGTTTCCCATGGGAGCAGCAAATGTACAGACTCGAGCAACTAGTAAAATTAGGATCCTGAGGAAATGGCCAGAGCCTGGTGAGATGGAAAAATTAGCCAGTTCCTTGTTTTGGATCTCAGCTGAGTCATGACATCTGAGTGTCTGACCTTCCCTGCCTACCCCTGTTACAGCTGTTATAAATTTGCCAAGTGAGATTACATGTACCTTCCTAAAAAGACATATGGCCTGGAAATATGATACTTAGTGTTTTAGATATTGTTTTAAAGTTTAGATAAAGTTATGGCAAGTGAAGTTAGAATCAGGTATCTATACCTGAAGTTTTAAGAGTTTTTCACTTTTATATACAATGAATTCAGATGTAATAGTTTGATATATGGTACCTTATGTGTGCCAGGCATGCACATATGTGTGTGTGTGTAAATAAAATTTTAATCCTTGTAACAAATCGTACTCATCCATTAATTCATTCAAGAAATATTTATTGGGAGCCTGCCATATGCCAGGCAGAGTTCTAGGCATTGAGGAATGCACCAGTAATCAAATTAGACAAAAGTCCCTGCCTCATAGAGCTTAGATTCTAATGAGAACAGAGACAGCAAAATGAATGTGTAAAATATTTAGTGTATCAAATGATGGGAAGTACTGTTGACAGAAATACATTAGGAGGGGCACAAAGTTTGGGAGGGGGTTACAATTGTAAATAGGATGATCAGGGGAAATTCTCTGACATGGTACTTGAGCAAAGACCTGGAGGAGCTGAGGGAACAAGCCTTGAGACTATTTGGGGAAGATTTTATGAGCAAAGGGAAAGTCAGTTGTAAAGGCCTTGGGGCAGCGACATGCTTGGGTTATCTCTACATGCAAAAGAGTGAAATTGAGCCCTATTTTATGCCATACACAAAAATCAACTCAGGTTAAAGTCTTAAATATACAACCAAAACCCACTAAATTTGTAGGAGAGAATAAAGGGGCAAAGTTGTTGAACATTCACCTTACCAGTGACTTTTTTTTTTTAAGTTCAAACCACAAAAGCAAAAATAAATAGGACATTAAACTAAAAATCTTTTGCAAGCTGAGGATTTAGCTCAGTGATTAGAGTGCCTACCTCGCAAGGGCAAGGCCCTGAGTTCGATCCCCAGCACCCCCTCCCCCAAAAAAATGAAAACAAAAAAATTAAGAAAAAAAAAATAAAAATCTTGTGCATAGTGAAGGAAAAGTGAAATGGCACCCAATGGACTAGGAAAAAATATTTGCAAACTCTATGTCCAAAAAGGGGCTGATCCAAAATTTGTAAATAACTTACACAATTCAGTAGTAGGAAAACAACCCAATTAGAAATGGACAAATGGGGCTGGGGATTTAGTTCAGTGGTTAGAGTGCTTGCCTTGCAAGCACAAGGCCCTGAGTTTGATCCCCAGAACCAAAAAAAAAGAACAAAAATACTGAATAGATATTTCTCTAAAGAAGATGTAAAAATAACTAAAAGATAAGAAGTCTTTAGTATCATTAATCACCAGGGAAATGCAAATCAAAACCACTATGTGATAACACCCCATACCTGTTAGGATGAATATTATTTTTTGAAAAAGTTCTTTCCATTTAAAAAAATTCCCTTTTTCTTTATGTGTTTCATTTTTTCCCAGTTTTTAATAGTGTATTATTGCGATATTTAGTAACTACATTCATTGTGGGGGAATTGGTAGATATATGTATTGCATCTTGGTCGTTTTTACTTCCGCTCCCCGCTTCCATCTCCACCATCCTAGACCCCCTTCCCATCCTTTCAGAGAACCAATTCTTTGATTGATTGATCTTTTGCACTGCTTTTTAGTCTCAATTTTATTATTTTCTGCTCTCATCTTTATAATTTTCTTCCTTCCTTCATTCCTTCATTTATTTAGTTAGTTTTTGGACACAGGATCTCACTTTGTAGTTTAGGCTGTCCTCAGACTTACTATATATCCTAGGCTGGCCTCCAACTGACAACAATCCTCTTGCCTTAGCCTCTGAATGGTAGGATTACAGGCCTGAGCCACCATGCCTGGTTTTCTTCCATTAGTTTTAGATTTGGATTATTCTTCTCTTTCTAGGTCTTTGCAATTGCTCCCTTTTTTTTTTTTTTTTTTTTTTTTTTTGGTGCTGGAAATCGAACTCAGGGCCTTGTGCTTGCAAGGCAAGTACTCTAACCACTGAGCTAAATCCCCAGTCCCTGCTCTCTTCTTTTTATGTGTCCTTTTACAGCTATAACTTTCTATCCTAGTTACTTTCTCGTTGCTGGGACAAAATACTCAACACCCACAAGTTAAAGGAGGAAAGGTTTATTTTAACTCACAGTTTGTAGAGGTTTCATCCATAGTTGGCTGGCTCCAAGGGAGGCAGCATGGCAGAGGAGAAGTGTCCATGACAGAGTGGGCAGGAGGCAGCAAAGAAGGAGCATTGAGCCTCCCTTCTCCTTTTCATTCTGTTCAGGCTACAACTGTGTTGGTGCTGCCCATATCCGTGGTGGGCCTGGTGGGCCTTCCCATTATCCACCCCAGAACTGTGCTAAACCAAACAGTGGACCAATTTAGTTATCACACACCTTTAATCTGTATTCCCACACCCCAGATCCAGCCACCTCCAAAAAGCCTCACCTGTGAGCACATGAGGCTTGGTGGTAGGGGAGATCCAGACACAAGTCATAACACTTTGCCTTTTAGAACTGCTTTCATTGTGTCCCATAGGTTTTGGTATGTTATATGTCCATTGTCATGTGATTCTAGTACCTTTTTTTTTCTTTTCCATTGATTATGCAGTAACTATTTCTTAAACTTCATGTGTTTGTGTAGTTTCTGTGCTGCTTTAGCTGTTGATTTCTAGCTTCATTTCACTATGATCCGGTAGTATTTCAATTATTTTCTGTTTTTGTAAGCATGGTTTATGGCCGAAGATATTATCTGTTTTAGAAAAATTTCCATGTGTTGTTGAGAAAAATGTGTATTCTATTGATGAATGAAACACTAGATATCTGTTAAGTCCATTTGCTCAATGATGTGGTTTAACTGATTTTTGTTGTTGAGTTTTTATCTGGTTGGCCTAATTGTGGGCGTGATGTATTGAAGCCCCCTACTGTGGCTATATATTGGTGTATATCTGTCCTTTAAGTCTAGTAGTTTTTGTTTTATGAAATTGAGTGCACTGACACTGGTGCCTAGATATTTACAACTGTTATCTCTTCCTATTGAATTGTTCCCTCTACCAGTATGCAGTAGTCATTTTTATCTCTTCTGATCAGTTTTGGCTTGAAGTCTTTGAGTTGGGGTCTTCGACAGAGTATCATTTTCCATGCTTTAACTTTCAGTCTTTGTACTTCCTTTTGGATGAGATATGTCTCCTGTAGCCAATTTTGGGCCACATTTTGTTTTTTGTTTTGTTTTTATTCAGTCTGCCAGTCTATCTTTTGATTGGAGAGTTGAGACCGTTGACCTCAAGAGTTATATTGTAAAGTATAAGATGAATCCTGCCATTACAGTGGTACCTTGGTTCACAAACTCAATTCACTCCACAATTCTGGTGGCAAACTGAACTGGACGAGAACCAAAGCAAATTTCCTGATAAGGTCAACATTGAATCTAACCATAATTTGATTTGGTTCTCATCAAACTCAGTTTGAGACCAGACTCATGGAAACTGAGTTTGTGAACCAAGGTCGCACTGTACATTATTTTTCCAGTGCTGATTCCTTTATTTTTTCCTTCTGTTTAACTACTCTCCTACTTAGATATATACTTTCCTTTGGACTCTTTGGCACTGATGGCCTCCCTATCTTCTATCTAGGATTCTATTAAGTATTACTGGAGTACAGGTTTAGTAGTTATGTATTTCTTTGGATTTTTTGTTTTTTTTCTTTTCATAGAAGATCTTCACTTGTCCATCAATTTTGAAGGCTAATTTTGTAGGATACAACAGTCTAGGTTACCAGGTGTGTGGTGCATGCCTCTAATCCCAGCACTCAGGAGGCTGAGGCAGGAGGATGACTGTGAGTTGGAGGCCAGCCTGGGCTACCTAGTTCAAGGCCAACCTAGACTATATAGCAAGACCCTGTCTCAAAATGCCAAAAAAAAAGTCTAGATTGACAAATGTTTTCTTTTAGGGCTTGAAAAACTTTGCTCCAGGTTCTCCTGGCCTTTAAGGTTTGTGGTGAGAAATCTGCAGTTATTTTTGCTGGGTTTGCTTTTAGAGGTTAGCTTTTACTACTCTCTCCTTTTGTTGTATTTCTGGAATTTTGATTTGATGTTTTGTGGAGAGTTTCTTTTCTCATCTTGGCTGTTTGGGGCTCCATATGCTTCTTGTACTTGAACATCAAATTATTTTCATAGATTTAGAAATATTTCTGCCATGATTTCAGTGAATAAATTTCATATACTTTTTGAGTCCTCTTCTGGGTTTTTTCTTTATTCCTGTAATTGTGGGACTTTTTTGGAGAGGTCATCTAGCAGCTGTTGGATCCAGCTTTCATGGTGCCATGTCATTCTTAGGGTATCATTGAGTTTACAATCTACTGTATCCATCTTGTCTCCTATTTCTGATACTCCATCCTCACACTGATCAGGTCTGCTATCCATGCTTTCCATTAAATTTTTCTTATCAATCTCTGCTTGCTTTGTTTCCATACTTTCTAGTTCTTTTTTGAAGTAGTTTATATTGTCTTGCTTGACTCAGTTTATGGCTCGTTTCTTCTTCAAACTTGTCAAACATTTTATTGGTAAAATCCTTTATCTGTTTAGTTAAATTCTCTTTGAGCTCATTAAGCATCTTATGCATTTGCTTATATGTTTCTTTTATCTCTTCCAGGTTTCGTTTTGTTTTGTTTTTTGGTTTTTTTTGGTTTTTTTGAGACAGGGTCTCACTGTGTAACCCAGGCTGGCCTTGAATTCATGAAAATCCTTCTGTCTTAGCCTCCCAAGTGCTGAGATTTCAAACATGCCACCACACCCAGCCTCTTCAAACATTTTGGCCATTTGGTTTTTGAGTTCTTCATCTGTGGCTTCCTCTACTTTAAAGTCCATGAGATCAGCTTTTCAGGAGTTAGGAGTTTAGGGGGCATCTTGTTGCCCTGTTTTCTAATGCTTCTATTGTTTTGTGCTGTGGATTGAAGATCAGTTAGGGTAGAGAAATTGACAGTACTGTAGGGATCTCTGGTTACATTCAGTCTTCCTGTGATATGTCTTTGGGTTTGGTTACGTTTTTGTTTTTATACCCCTCTTCAACATGCTCACCATATCTGAGGGTCTTCTCAGTGTCTGTCCCTCTGGGGGCTTGGTCCCCATCGCCACTCCTGTGTTTACAGACACAGGAGCTACCCATGAGCTAGGGTAGTGTCCCATCCTGCTTCCTTCTTTTCTCTTGTCTTCAGTTTCTCTAGTTTATCTGTAGATTCTAGTTTTCCTGTCAACTCTTTCTTTGATTCTTAGACCCCAATTTCTTTTTCTCTTTGCTAAGTTGTTTTCTAAGTGTCTCAATTCCAGATCTCAGAGAAGCTATTTTGCTGCTGGTCTTTACTCTGCCATTTTTAATCTCTCTATGTGTTTCATTTTAGATAGTTTCTCTTATTGTATCTTTAGATTCACTAATCTTTGCTTCTTCGTGTCTAATCTGTTAATACCATTTAGTTTAATTCTTATCACTGCCTGTTTTACTCTCTAGAAGTTCAGTGTTTTAAATACATCTTCTATAATTTACCCCCTTTCTGCATTATTTCCTGTTAACATCCTCATGCCTTCTTTGTACCTTGATGAAAATATAGGCTATAGTTCACATACTTATTCTTTCATCTATTTATCTTCTCCCAAATCTAGGTCAAATTTTCCTGCTTGTTTTCATGCCTGGTAATCTTTTAATACATAGCAAACACTGTGAATTTTGCAGCAAAAACTTGCTGCATGTTTTTGTATTCCTTTAAATATGGTCAAGCTTTATCTGGCTTGCAGTTAAGTTTCCTGGAAATAGTTTGTTATTTTTGACAGTTATTTTCAATCTTTGTTATATGGGACCAGCACGGCATTTAAAGTATTTTCTCCTTTCTGCTAAAAAAAATACTTTCTGTACTCTACCCAGTGCCCTCTGAATTACAGCAGTTCCCCTATTGGCTCTTTCCAGCCCTGTGTGAGCATCATAAGGGAGTATTCCACCAGCTCTTTTCACTGGGTGATTCCTCTGGCATGTGCTTTGATTAGTGCCCAGTAGAACACTTAAGGGGAAGCCACTGCAAATCTCCAGAGGTTGCTGTGCTGAACTTTCCACTTGATACAGCTTTCTCCTGTTTGGCACCCTGTCCAGCAGATTCTATGCAGCTTGGCATCTTTAGATTTTCAACTTTATTTCCTTGGCTTAGGGAGAACACTAGACTTTGTGCAGCAGAATCACCTCTTCACATGCTGTTGCTGGGAAGTACCTCCAGATTGTGTAGGTCATTGTAGGATTTGCCCTGATATTTTTCTCTTTTTTTTGTGATCTTCCTCTGGATTGCTTGTTGCTCAGGGTTTGCTTGCTTGCTTGCTTGCTTTCGTCCTTCCTCCTCTCCTCTCCTCTCCTGTCCTCTCCCCTCCTCTCACCTTCTCCCTCCTCTCCCCCCCTCCCCTCCTTCCTTTCTTTCTTTTCTGGCTTGTTAGATTATAGAGGGTTAGTGGAAAACAGGAATACCAATAAGGAAGCTATTTCATTTTATTCACATTGGAGATGATGGTGGTTTGGGCTAAGGTAGTAGTGGTACAAGAAGTGACCAGGTTTAAGATAAATTTTGATGTTAGAGTCAAGAAGATTTATGATGAGATTGGTATATAAAAGGAAGGGATAAGTCCAGGATGACATTTGAGGTTTATATTATCTTTATATTGAAAGATAGCAAAATATGAAAATTTATGAGTGGCTCAAGGTCAAGCTACCAATCTCAAACTTAGATCTTCTAAATGCCAAAGCCTTGCTCCTTTCTACTATACTATACTGACACTAAGATCATGAGTAATATAAGCCATATGTGTTAGAGAAGTTCAAATAAAGGAGAGATGTTTTTCTGCTTGAAAAATGAAGGATAATTCACAAAACCAATTTGAACTTTATAGTTCAGGAGGAAAGAGTAGGATTGGCTAAATTAGGAGGAAGACATACTTGTTGAAGGATGTGGTTTGAGCCACAGTACAGTGGAAGTCTTTGAGGTGTCTCTCTGTTTAGGATTCCCTTGTTCAGGGTAAGCTCTCCAAGAGCCAGTGTGGTTTCATATGTTCATTCTGCAGAGTTTTTCATATTCAGGCCTATATAGTTTAGAGCAGTGATGGGAATCTTTTAGACCTTTCAGTGATAATAAGCAGCCTACTGTGGCATGCATGCTGTAGGTTCACCACCACTGGCCTAGAGTTTATTTTCTTGCAAATGTAACTCCTTTGCCCTCAGAACAAAAGACTACATAAATATAGGTATGTTTTTCTTTAAGAAAATTCAGCAAAAAACCTCATCTGAGAACTTTTACTAAGAGAAAGTAGATTCTTTACAAAGAATTTGATTTGGGGAGGTTTTTTTGGTTTTGGGGGTTTTTGGGGGGGCTTTTTTGAGGCAGAGTCTAGACTGGCCTCAAATTTGCATGGATCCTCCTGCCTCAGCCTCCTGAGTGCTGAAATTACAGGCGTGTGCCACCATGCCCAGCAACAAAGAATTAATTTGAAAGGCCATGGTAAAATGTTTGAATTATATTCACAATGTTTTGGAAAGGCCCGGGGAAGGTTTTAAGAATGAAGTCACATGATCCAATTTATAGCTTTAAGAATGTTACTCTGGCTGGAGGGTGAAGAATAGATTAGTGCAGGGGTGAGGAACACGGGTGGAAGCTGGGAAAGTAAGAACAAAAGTGGAAAGAGAAAGATCATTAACAAATTTTCACAAATCTTCTACAGGGTAGCTTAGCAGTAGGGATGCTTAGCATTGCTCAGCCTTGGGGTATATTTTGAAGGTAAAATGCACAGAAGTTGGTAGTTTGGGTTGTGGGCATGAGGAAAAGAAGAGAATCAGTGGTGATGTGTAGGTTTTTACCAAAGTCCCCCGACAAGGTGTAATTGAAATATACAATGAATGTTTAAAATTTAAAAGTTTATTACAGTGCCATTAATCCCACTCAAAACACTTACTTTGAGCACACTTATCCCATCATTCTTACTACTTTCTGAAGTAGTTCCAGAAGTCTACTTTTGTGTCAAAAATTTGGGAGTTGGGGATACAGCTCAAGTGGTAGAGCACTTTCCTAGCAAGAGCAATGCCCTGAGTTCGATCCCCAGCACTCAAAAAAAAAAAAAAAATTCGGTGAATGGCACTGCTAGGTGCCATCCAACAGAAAGGCAGGATCATAAAAGCGTTATTGTGTACCTTCATCCACCTAATTAATCAGATCTGTCTTCTGCCTCTTCCCCAAGTTCAAGATGACTGTGAAAAGTAAATGTTTTCAATCAATTCAGGGCACCAAGGCAGCCATGACCAGTATAACTGAAGATAATCATCAAAAAAAATATCCAGAACTGCTTTAAGGGACTGGGGATTCAGCTCAGTGATTAGAGTGCTTGCTAGTAAGCCCAAGGCCCTGAGTTCGATCCCTGGCACCAAAAAAAAAAAAAAAAAAAAAGATAGAAAGAAAGTGAGATAAGTGTGTTCAAAGTGAAAGAGGTATTTTGAGGGGATTAATGGCAGTGTGTCTTTAATTGTAATTTTTTTTAAATTTAAACATTCATTATATTTTTCAGTCACGCCTCACTCAAGGTAGAGAGGGATAGCAGATTTTAGAAGGAATTGAGGAGCTCTGTTTTGGCAGTGTTATTCAAGATGCCTTTTTGACATCCAAGTAGACATGCCAGGTAGGCACTTAGGTATGAGTCTTGTGCTCAGGGGAGAGAGCACAGAACTAGCAATATAAAGCTGGGTATCATCAGTATCTACATGGTCTTTAAAAGCTGTGCAGTTGAAAATCATTTAGGCTGTGAGTGTAGGTAGAAAAGAAACAATATTTCAGATCTGAATCCCACTACACTGAATCACTTAGAGGTTAAGAAAAGAAAGAACCAAAAAAGAGAATGAAAAATCAGCCAGGAGGAAGGGAGGCAGGTAGGGAGGGCCATGAAACCCAGTATATTAGTCACCTTCCCAACTGAAACCTCCTGAACCTGGACTTAGCTGTTCACATTCCTGTCACCATTCTAGTGTTTGAGCTCTGACGAGAATCACCCATCAGGGTGTTACAGCGTTCTAGGGTTTCTCTAGCCCACGTCTCCAAACCTCTTCATTGCTCCCACCCACCTGTTCCAAAGGCTTCTAAGCCACATGCTCAGGTACAGTCACAGCAGTGACCCCACTCTCATTACCAGTTTTTCTATATTAGTTAGTTTTCTCTCTGGACACAATACCCAGCATCCACAACTTAAAGGAGGAGACATTTAATTTAATTCACAGTTCAGAGGATTCAGGCAGAAACGGCGTGATGGAAGAGCCTGACAAATGACAGCTTCTTATCCCATGGCAACCAGGAAGCAGAGAAGAGAGAGGAGCTGCAGACAAAAACACAGCCTTCCAGGTCACCACCTCAGTGGCTCAGTCCCTCCAGGTCCCACTTCCAAACATGACACTTTGCGGGGGGAAATTTAGATCTAAACCTAAACACCCAGGAAAGTATCATGTCCTGAAATTTAAACATTTCAAAAAGAGACCTCAGGTTGAACAAAAGAAAACATGCATATAGTTTATAACTGCAGTTATACAAAATCCAGCAACAAACCAAATTAATGCATGGTGATAGAAGCAATTGGTTAGAGGTGGAAGAAGGCAGTGACTAGAAAGGGGCACAAGGAAACTCTCTGGGGTAATAGAAATATTCTGTCATTTGAGATATTGTTACAGGGATGAAGTCAGTTGTTGAAGATCATTGAGCAGAATGATTAGGATCTGTATATTTTATTGAATGTAAATTCTAGGGTTTTTTTTTCCCAAAAGGAACAAATGTCAAATGATGTTGAAAATTTACATAAAATGAGGATGGAGAATCAACTCTCATAGGTACTGACCTTGATAATAGTAGTTTCAATGACAAGGTAGAGATACATACCTAGAGTGGGCTAAAGAGAAAATAAGAAATGAGGGAATATAACAATAAGAACAGACTCCTGCATGTAATTTTTTCTAAATAGGAGAACGAAGAAATGTCTGTAAGGATGTGAAAGACCCCCTCTCTCTTTTTTTTTTAATGGCAGAAATGTCAACATGTCTTCAGGATAACAAGAATGATTCAGTAGAAGGTAGAAATTATGGTGTAGAAGGGAGTAGCAGGAAGATTGAATAGGGAAGTGGAGGTTGTTGATTTGGGTCCCACTCTTCAGTGGAAGATAGAGTATATGAATACAGAATCTGGTGGGCTGATAGGTTTTTGTAGCAAGCATGTATTAGTTACCTTTCTTGAGCCAGTGGTTTGCAAGGGAGCAGATTTAATACAGGACATTTATAAATTACAACATTCACTCATAAGCCAAGTGCAGGAAGAGTGCTGAATGTCTGTCTAGGCACTGGAGACCTAAAAGATCCAACCAAGGGCTGGGAGCCCACAGCACTGTCCTGTGTACGTCCTTGTCTGCAGATGATGGCTGAAGAAATCTTTACTGGAACCAGCATACGATGCTCACAGCAGAGATGAAGACCAGAGCTCCCGCAAAGCAGCAGCAGTCATCCTCGACGATGGCAAGGGCCTGAGCTCCTTCTTCGAAGAGGACAGCTGAGCCCCCTTCTGCAGAACCAGCTGCAGCAGAGCTTCTCCTGGGAAACAGCCAGCAACTGTCTTCTGCTCCCGTTCTCTTTTATGTTGTGTCGACAACAATCCTCAGGTGGATCCTCTATGCCGAGAACCACACCAACCCAGTCCAGCTGGGCATTCTGGCTCAAGTTGATCACAATAATAAGTCCACCACAGAGCATATGTAGTAATTTCTTTGCATCTCCTCCCTAATTCACCCCATTGAATAAAAAGCAGAGTTGGCAAATGAGGGATCATATATTAGAAGATTGAGATTTGGGATCATATATTAGAAGTTTGAAGAGAAGATACGAATTCATTTTCTTGGAGTGTAAGCAGGTAGATGGTAGATATGGTAGGTTTGGTAGGCAGTAACATGAATTCACTTGTTTGTTACTATAAATGTAAAGAGACACCAGTCAGTCCAATTCTGGATTTTTCTTTAGTTATTCTCAGTTCCTGGGTATAGTTACAAATTAGATGGAAAGTTGGGTTTTTAAAGTTTGGGGTTTTACTAGGCACACAGTGTATAATTACATTTATATGAAACCCACCAACAAATGAAATCTTGCTATCACCTCAGCTAATCTTGTTTGCCTAGTAGTATCCTGAGTGATAGGAAGACTTTGCTCACAGAATTTAAAGCACAAATGTTCAGGAAAGAAACCGAAGATACAGGGAGTTTGTTGATGACCACAATTCAAGAGGGCCCAATGTAAGCTCTTTTAAAAAGTCCAAGAGTCATGGAAAACTATCAAAATAGGAGCTGGGTGTGGTGGCTCATGCCTGTAATCTCAGCACTTGGGAGGCTGAGGGAGGAGGATCACCATGACTTCAAGGCCAGCCTGGGCTACATAGTGACTTCAAGGCCAGCATGAACTGTATAGCGAGATGCTGTCTAAAAAAACCCAAAAGAGAAAGGGTGAGGGGCTTGGATATTTGATGGTATATGAGGTAATTAGAGATGTGAATTTCTCTGTATGGTTTCTTAGGGAAGAGTGAATTATCATTTTTTATCGTGATCTCTTTCTTAAGATCAATCTCTATCCCTCTGGTAGTTTCTTGTCACATTTCCAGTAATTTCTTGTGATGGTCCACCAGTCCTAAAAGGTATAACTGTGACCTATCCCATAGCTTCTATGACCTGTCTTTTTCTAGCATTCTTCTCTCCTGCCACCCATTCTTCTTTGCTATTTCTTAGACATTCCAAATTTTTTCTTACGTCATTACCGTCATCTTTATTTTTCCTTCTGCCTCCCAGATCTTCCTGAGTCTGGGTCCTTCATATCATTCAGATATCTGATGAAATGTTACCACCTTAATCAAAGCTCCCTTGATGCTACTGCTTCCACTCCCATTTCAGTCTCATTTCCTCCCTTTTCTCTCCTTCCCCCTCTTTTTTTCTCTGTTCTCTTTCTTTTCCCATAGCACTGTTCACTCCAGTGATGACAGAGACTTTTTCTTATTCTCTACTGCTTCCCTAGTAACTAGAATTTAGAAAGTACCCAATAAGTATTTATTTCAATGATTATAAATGGCAGAATTTCTCTGATGTGTTTTTAAAATAGGCTGGGGTGTGTGTGTGTGTGCATGTGTGTATGTGTGTGCATGCACATGCTGAGAATTGAACCCAGAGTTTTTGCACTTCTATTCTTTTTTTTTTTTTTTTTTTTTTTTGCACTACTGTTCTGAGCTACATCCTAGCCCTTTTTTTATTTTTTATTTTGAGACAGGATCTCAGTAGGTGGCTAAGTTGCCCAGGCTGGGCTCGAAGTATGATCCTTCTGCTTCAGCCTCCCAGAATGCTGAGATTATAGGCATATGCTTCCATGCCCAGCTTCAAATAAATTTATACAAACTTTCCACTAACAGATGTTGCATGAAATAGCTTGTCATAATGGTGTGGTGGTTTCCAATCACAGGAAAAAGGCTCAGGTAATAACATGTAACAGAAAGCCAGTTTTATAGTAGAAACTCAGGCCTATTCTGAAGTTCATGGTGAAATGAGAATTTTAATTAATTTGTTAATTAAGCAGTTTAAAAAAATAATTTCTTAAATTAACAGTTTCATTCCTTATGAAAAAATAATTTTATGAGATAAAAGCTTTGGGGATTGGTTCGTTTGTTTGATGCTGGGATCAAACCTAAGGCTTTGAGCATGGTAGGCAAGTATTCTACTGCTGAGCTTCACCCTTAGCCAAGAGAGTATTTAGACTTGTGTTTATAAATAAAATTTGAGATCGACTTTCTTTGTTAGGTATAATTTAAAACATAGTTGTTATCTGGATGCAGTGATGAATAGGTGCACTCCTGTAATTCTAGCTACTCAGGATGCTGAGGCAGGAGAACTGCAAGTTCAGGACCAGCCTGGGAAACAACATAGTGAAATCCCAAGTCAAAAACAGGGTTGGTGCCCTTAGAGAATTCCTTATGTGGGTTTAAGGAAGCAAACTTAAGCTCTGGAAAAGTGCAGTGATAATATAAGACAAAAGTCAAGGCAGGAAGAAAAAATATTGCAAGGTAGAATACACTAAATTACGGAATCTAATTGGTGCAAATGGTTTGCTCACCCAGTTCAGTTTAAAGCAGTAAATTGTGATGACATCACTCTTGTTGTTCCTCCATAGCTACTTAACATCTTTAGGTCCGTGCTGTGGCCCTTTATAACTGAAACTTTCGTTTTCATTGCAGTTGTCGGACGAGTAACCGCAAGAGCTTGATTGTAACCTCTAGCACATCACCTACGCTACCACGGCCTCACTCCCCACTTCATGGACACACAGGTGAGTCCTTGAAGGTTAAGATGGAGTGAAAGAGTGTCCATAGACACCTGACCTCTTTCCTAATTATGACTTTGTACAGATATAGGAAATTAAATTGTCATTATCACTTGGCTGACTGAAGCATACAGAGTTCAGGGCTTGCTTTCTGTAGCAGAATGTTTTTAGTTTGCTTTTGACTCATTTGTTTCTTCCCTTGTCCTCCCAGCATTCCTCTTAGTGTTGTACATACCTTTGGGCCAGGTGTGTATGTTCTGTCACCTCTGTTCTAGTGTTTTCTATTGTATTATGGTCCCAGGCATCTTGGGCCATGTGATGAGGGTCCAGTAATGTTGTGTCCCACCAGGCCCAAGAATCAGGGATCACAGCACTTTTTTTTTTTTTGTCCTGTGACATTGGTTAACTTTTCCCCTGTTAGACTAGATGGAAATAAAAATTCAAGAATTTTTGTTTCATAATGACTTTGATTTCACATATTGGAATTGAAGCACATGACCTCATGCATTCAATTTCTACTCCATATAGAATATGGGCGTCTAGCATAAGGACCAAATTTCATATGCATCTTATTAAGGAATGTATAAAAATCATAGAATTTGTGTTGACTCAGGCACACACTCCTTCCAAGGAAAGGACAGACGAGCTCATTCAAATTGACCGTCTCTTTGTATGTAAACATGTATTGTATCCTGTGGGATCCAGAGCCAACTTTGGCTTCCCCTACACTGTTCACTGCTACACTGTTTGCGGCAGTTCTAAACCTCAGGTTAATGGAAATGGAGAAGACGCGGAATCATAGGAAGCCGTTGAGAGCTTTCTGCCTGAGTTTGATAACCCATGGGCACTGTTGTCCTAAGGCTGGACTTTGTATGTTTTTGGCAATAAAAGGGAGATATCAATGCAGTGAAACAGGTCAGCATCTAGCTAAATAAGACAGGTCTATTCCTCTTGTTTTGTCTTGTTGTCATCACTTAGTGAGTCTTTGAAAGGAGAGTGTAGGATGCTAGATTAGTTGTCAGGACCCCAAGAGTCTAGAGATTCTGTAAATTTTGTCCTTGAGTGAAGGGTGTCATCTTCAATACTATACTAGCTGTCACATTAGAAAACACCAGCATGAGTACAGCGTTTCCAAGGACTTGAAAACATATCTAATCTTTAAAGCAAAGGCTTCATCATGCCTAGTTGCTTTCCTCCAAAAAGTTGACTGGGTTCTAGATTAGGTAAATAACTCTCCTGTCCTAGAACTTTGTAAAACTAGCATTTTCATCATACGGAAATAAATTTATCTCATTTAGACTTTGTACAGTTTCACAACTATAATATGAGTATTAGGCAGTACTTACTATTGACTACTCTTCTATGAGGTGTTGATCTCTGTATTTAGAGTCCTGGCAGTTGGAGTTTAGGATTAAATCTTCCCAACTCAAGGGAAGATTATGCTTTTGATCATGAGCATCTTTTGGCCATTTGAGTCTGCCTGGTTCTCTCGAAGGTAACTCTTTGAGTTAATATGCTTAGTACTTCATGAATGTTAACATTATCGTCTTTTTTTAGCTGATGAAAAGAATGTATATTATGTAGTTGTTTGATGGAATATTGTATAAATGTCTGTTAAGTCCATTTGTCTATTGTGTAGTTTAACTCTGGTTTCCTTGTTAGTTTTGCTATGATCAGAGATACGGCAGGCAGTGCAGTGAATTGCTTCTCTACAGCTAGCCTGCCTTGCAGAAGGAGACCCTTTCAGACTAAACCCTTATACTGGGTTTACAGCTTGCAATAAATGAGTTTCTGCTGCAGTGAGGATTGCTGAGTCCATTGCTTATCACTGGGGCTTCTGGCCCTCTCCAGGCCAACTTTGGGTTTATTGATTTCCTTTCTTGGTTTCCTATCTTCAATTTTATTGATTTTTACTCTAGATAGTATGTCCTTTCTTCTATCTAAATAGAATTTAGTTTCTCTATTTGTAGTTTCTTAAGGTAGATGCTTAGAATATTGATTTTAGATCTTCTATTCTAATATATGCATTCAATGTACTGGGGATCAAACTCAGAAGCCCTCTACCACTGAACTACATCCCCAGCCCTTTTTATTTTTTGTTTTTGAGACATGGTCTGTCTAAATTGCCCATATTGGCCTGCCACCTCATCCTCCTGAGTAGGTGGAATTAAGGTATGTGCCACTACACCTAGCTTTAAATTTCCTTTCATGGCTGGGCATGGTGGCACATGCCGGTAATCCCAGCCCTCTGAGAGGCTGAAGCGAGAGTATTTAAGCCCAGCCTGGGCAATGCAGTTTAGTGACACTTTGAAAATTAAAATAAAGAAATAAAGGACTAGGAATGTAGTTCAGTTTGAAGGCCCTGGGTTCAATAATCCCAGAACCAAAAAATAAAACAATTTTTAAAAAGAGACTGCCTTTACTACATTTGGCAAATTTTGGTAAGTAATGTTTTCATTTTTACATACATCAAATTTTTACTTTTTTTTTTTTTTTTTTTGTGGTGCCGGGGATCGAACTCAGGCCCTTGTGCTTGCAAGGCAAGCACTCTAATCACTGAGCTAAATCCCCAGCCCAAAATTTTTACTTTTTTATATTTCTTAATTGACTCATGTTAATTAGAAGGATGATCTTAGAAGGATGGATAGTTGATCTTCAAATATTTGGAGATTTTGCAGCTGATTTTCTGTCATTGATTTCTAATTTAATTCATTTGTGATCTGAGAGAAGACTTTGAATAATTTCTATTCTTTTATATTTGGTAATATGTGTTTTATGGTCCAGAATACCTATTTTGGTGAATGTTCCATGTAAACATGAGAAAAAAGATGTAATTTGCTACTGTTAGATGAAATAGTATGTAGATACTCATTATATCCAGTTGATTTATGGTGTTGTTGAGTTTAACCTAATTCCTAATTAACTTTTCTGCCTCTTGTGTCTGCCCATTTCTGATATGAGGGTGTTAACACGACAGGACTATAATTTGTATGTCTCTCAGCTGGGAGTCTCTGATTTGAATTCATTCATTCCCACTGGCTTGAAATACTGATAGTAAATGCATCACTGTCCCATCAGGCAGCTCGTACCAATTCTCAGGGGGTCTTTGATTACACTAATGCTAAGAAAGGCATTGATTTAGCAGACCACGTGTCATATTAGTTTCTTTTTTTTTTTTTCCACGTCAGACGGTTAACGTGCTGACGTCGTAACAAGGATTGTGGGAGGCACATATCATGCATAAGCATGAAAACCCAATCATCACGCTCATGAACCAAAGAATCGTCATATTAGTTTCTTAAGAAAACGTTAAAATGGTATAAAAGTTTGGAATACAGCTAATTTGTGGTACTGCAGTTGTAAATGCCTATTATATACACAGCAATGGGGTACTTGTAAGATTTCTATGTTAAAATTTAGAGAATTAATTGATAAACTATTCATAAATGTAAATAAATTTATGTTAATTTAATGAAATTTGTTGATTATTATAATAATTTAATTGGTGTAAGTAGTATTAATTTTTATATTTGGGCAGTAATTATTCAAATTCCAGCAACTAACTAGATTCAGTCCACTTAGAGAATTTTTTAATTCTATAAATTTTAGTTATTAATTTTATTAGTAAAAAGACCAATAAAAGTGATAAGGTCCATTTGTACTACCAGTGGTTCAAGCCACCTGAGAGGACAGTAATATGTGTATCACCAGTGGTTCACAAGCTGGTGCAAATGTGTTAAAGTTTCTGCTATGGTGGGTTTATCCAGTCCTGTGATTTTATCAGTTTTGCCCTTGTGTATTTTGATGCTCTGTCTTTAGGCACATACAAATTAAAAATTATTGTGTTGTCAAGGCCAAACATGGTGATGTACACCTATAACCCCAAAACTCAGTAGAACAAGGCAGAAGAACTGCTGTGAGTTTGAGGCCAACCTGGGCTACATAGTGAGGTCAAGACCAGCCTAAACTATATTGCAAGATCCTGTCTCAAAAAAAAAAAAAAATTATGTTGTCTTGAAGTATTGACTCCTTCATCATTATGTAAAGCCTTTTATCTGTAATTTTCCTTGCTGTTCTACCTGAAATTAGTATGTCTGATTCTGCTTTCTTTTACTTAGTGTTAGCATGGTATTTCTTTATACATCCCTTAACTTTTAATCTGTGCCTTTGCATTTAAAGTGAGTTTCTTATAGACAACATATAGTTGGTCTTTCTTTCGATTCACTTGAACAGTCTTTTAATTGATGTCTTTAGACCGTTGATATCTGTGGTTACTTATATAGTTGAAGTAATACCTACCATATTTGTTACTGTTACAGGGTTCTGAGATTTCCTTCTAGAGGTGTTTTCTAGGTTCTTTCTGTCCTGAACAAAGAGTTGGTTAAGACAAGCACCAAAGATAGTAATGTTTACACTTATTAAAGGTATGAAAAGAAAAGAAACATGCTCTGCAGAGCAAGTTCCAAGTAAAAGTAGGAAAAGAAGTATACTCTATGGGATGAGAATGAACCACTGTGAAAGAGTGAGTACCATGGCGAAGAGCTCAATTGTAGCCATGTTTTATACCTCCCACGCCTCAGGCTGACATCAGGTGTAGCCCATCCTACCAAAACCTATTCAGGTTCCGACAAGTAGACTTGATAGCACTCTCTGATTGCAGGTACAGGGCTTTGGGAAGTATTCTGTGTATATGTTCTGGAGTTTTCCAATGACAGGTCATGCCCACTCCTCCAATCAGTTTACCTTGCCCTAATTCCTTGCCTCATTACTGTTGTCAACTTTATTTTCATTTTTCTACATTTTTCTTCCTTTTGTTGGTTTAATTGGTCATTTTATGGATTCCCTTCCATTTTCTCTCATTTCTTACCATATCAATATTATTATTTCATCATCATCATCATCATCATCCTTCTTCATAGTCTGATTAAGTTGCCCAGATGGAGTTCAAACTTGTTCCTTCTTCCGCAGCCCCGCAGAGTGGGCTACAGGCATGCATCACCATACAAGAGCTACTTCTCCTTTTTCTTTTTGTTTTGTTTTGGTTTGGTTTTTGGTTCTGTGAGACAGGGTTTCACTATGTAGTCCCAGCTAGCTTTGAACTCACTGTGTAACCCAGACGTGCTTCAAGTTCACAGCAGTGCTCCTGCCTCAGCTTTCCAAGTGCTGAGATTACAAGCATGCACCACCACACCACCACACCCTGCATCCTTTTTTTTTCCCTTCAATCATTGCCCTAGACTTTGCAATATAAACTTACAAAAAATCTAAATCTGCTTTCAAATACTACTAAGCTGTTTTACCTTATTACAAACCATATAATAGCAAAATATACTTAAATCCTTTCTCCTCTTATATCATTGCTATTATTAATTCACTCACACATAAGCATATATATAAGCATACCTAACCATAATCAAATACATTGTTGCTATTATATTGAACAAACTGTTATCCGTTAGATAGCAGTTAATAAGAAAAATAAACTTTTATTGTACCTTCACTTACTCCTTTTCTGATTCTTGTTCTTTCTTTATGTAGAACTCAGTTTCTCACCTAAATAATTTTCTTGCTCTCTAAATTTTCTTTTTTTTTTAAGGAACTAGGGATCAAACCCAGGGCCTTTCAACTAAGCTACATCCTCAGCCTTTGTAAGATTTATTTTGAGACCTTTGTCTCAGTAAGTCCCTAGATTGCCCAGACTGGGTTTAAACTTACAATCCTCCTACCTCACTGTCCCAGAGTGCTGGAATTACAGACATTTGTCACCATGCCCACCTTGATCTTCTTTTAACATTTCTTAAAAGGCAAGTCTGCTGCCATCACATTTCCTTATTTGATATTTGAGTAAGTATTCATTTCTCCTTCACTTTTGAAGAATATTTCACAGGAGGCCAGGCATAGTGGTGCACATTTATAATCTCAGCACTTGGGAGGCTGAGGCAGGAGGATCGTTGTGACAAGTTCAAGGCCAGTCTGAAGTACACAGCAAGACCGTGTCTCCCCTGACCAAAAAAATTCACAGGATACAGCATTCTAAGTTGGTTTTTTTTCTCTCATTCTCCCTACACTTTTAAATTTCTCTCCACTGTTGCTCAGCTTCTGAAGACAAAATTGATGTAATTCTTGTCTTTGCTCCTGTGTTGAAAAGCTGATTCTCTTACCGTAGCTTTTTTCAAGATTTAAAAAAAAGTTTGATTTTTTTTGTAATTAAAATATGATATGCCAATGTATAGTTTGCTTTGGTTTTTTGTTTTGTTTTGTTTCGTTTTTATCCTGGTCGGTGTTTTCTGAGCTTCCTGGATCAGTGGCTTCTTGTGTGACATTGACTGGCAGAAATTTTCAGTCATTACCACTTAAAATATTTTTCTGTTTTCTTCTCCTTATATTCCCATCCACATATATGTTATAACTTTTGTAGTTGTCCTACAATTCCAGATACTGTACTTGGGAGGCTGAGGAGAGAGGATTGCAAGTTTAAGGCCAACCTGGGCAATTTAGTGAGACTCTGCCTTGAAAAAAATTTTTTTCCTAATCTGATAATTTCAACATTCCTGCCATGTCTGACTGTTGTTCTAATGCTTCTTCTGTCTCTTTAAGCTGTTTGGTGCCTTTTAGTGTGCCTGGTAATTTTTTTATTGGTGAGTGGATATGATGTGCTACATAAAAGTAACTACAGGAAATAGGATTTTAGTAATATATTGGTAAAGTATGGGGAGAGGGGAAGTATTCTGCGTCTTAATTATTAGGACTCAGTCTTTCGGTGAGCCTGTTCTTCTGAGCTGTGAACTAGTGCTTCTATCTCACTCCCCACCTTATGTGGGAAAAGAAGATTGTAAGTGGCTGGAGTTGGGTATTTCCCTTCCCAACAGGTCAAATCAGTTTCTTCTGTGGGCAGGTCTTCTTAAGGACAGGATGATTCATTGCCCTCTACTCATGCTGAAGTTCTCAAAAGGATTTCTTCACTCTGAGCTCCTTTCTTTAAAACTCATAAATATATGGGTCCCCCTGGAGTTTTTAAAATTCAGCATGGTCTACATTTAGCCTCTAGTAATTCATCAATTACCCTTGTGATTTTCCTACTCTGGCACTGGTTCTGGTGGAAGTTTCTACTTGTAAGTTTCTGATCCACTAAATTCTGATTCTCTGTATCTGCCTCTCTTTCTCTTCAGTTTGGGGAGCAGTGGTTTGTCTTATAACTCACTTTTCTCATAAATGTGAGAAGAGTTGTTTTTCCAGATTACTCAGCTTTTTACTTTATCTTTGGGCAGAGTGGCAACATCTAGGCTCTTTACATATAAGACCAGGAAGTGGAAGTCAATATTTCATTAGCTGGATATTATTCTATTGTATAACAACTGTACTATAATTTATGTATTCATCTTCTCAGTGATGCTTACTATTATCAGTCTAATCAGGTAATAGAAACCAGACAATGATTTGAATAGGTGATGCCACAGGGCTAATGGAGAGTGCCCAAAGAAGAGCAAACTTGGAAGGAGTATAGGCAGGCTTCAAATCTCCTCTAAACTGGATATAGAGGAGAGAATGTAGTTGCTACCCACAGAAGGCAGAGATGTTTTCTGGTTTGCCAGAGCCAAACCTGGTCCACAGTTACTGGGCAATCAATTGGTAGCCTTCTGGAGCACAGGCAAGTATTGGCCAGTAGTCAGGCCTGCAGACAGTAGTCAGCACTGGGTGTGCTGTTGTGCGTGGGAGGCCTGGAACATATTGTCCCCAAGGGAAGAATATAGAAGATAAACCCAGTAGGATCAGACATGGAGCAGGCAAGCAGAGGGAGTCAGGGCACTTATGTGGACAGGCCTAGAACACACAGTGTTGTTTTAAGTAGGGCTGTGGAAAGGTGATAACTAGAGTGGCCCAGGGCTGCAGGGTTGTCAGCATGTAAGTAGGTCAGAGTACCACTACATACCCTTGTTCCCACACTGCTGACCATGGTACATTTGTGGAATTAGCACCAGGAGCCTCTTCCTTCTGCAGTGTCTATCTAGCACCCTCTACTAAGAAAGGTTAACATCATTCTCATTATAAATGATAATTGCTTAAAGCAATCCCCCCCCTTACCAGTAAATATTGAAGGATGAATTTGGAGTTGAGTTGCATTAAATTGATAATCAGCACAGCATTTATATTGTTTTTAGTTTTTCACTGTATAGCCAACACTACAACAGATATCCTTCCTCATGTCTTTTTTGTATATATATGCAAAGACTTTTTGTGGATTTATATATAGGGATAGAGTTGCTGAGTTTTGGAATAAGATCATGCTGGGCATGGAGGCGCATACCTATAATAGTTCGTGGGCTAAGGCAAGAGGATTGCAAGTTCAAGCCCAGCCTGGACAACTTAGACCCTGGCTCAAAAATAAAAATTAAAAAAGGCTGGAAATGGAGCTCAGTACAAAGGCCCTGAGTTCCATCCCCAGTACCAAGAAGAAAAAACATCAATAGATCACAGGACATGCAGATTACGATGATGTGTGTTACTGATTCTTAAAAATTTCTTTCAGTGGTACATTTTAGATATACATAATGATAACATTCATCATAGGGTGCGTCATTGATTTTAAACTAATATATGGGGAGTACTGGTGTGCCTTCCTTAAACCTTCGGTCCCTGTTATTCTAGGTGAAGCACAAGGCCCATTGTCAAGTAGGAAGATCCAAGTGCCAATCCTGGATGAGAGACCCCATTGTTTGAAGGAAAGCAAACAACATAACAATGCCAACCGTTAATCAGTAGAAGCCCTTGGACTTCAGCCCACTATATCTTCTCTGGGGCTTGAAGTCATCAAGGAGGAACTAACATATAAGACACTGTTTGAAGCAATACTTTGCTTATGAAAAGGAGGAAGGAGAGACACAGGAAGAACAGTATCTGTAGTGAGCATCAATTTTCCATGGCCATTGGGTCCCTCTGATAGCCCATGCAGGTTGGTAGACTGTATAGATCCTTCTGCTACAGGCAAAGCTCTCATTCCCTTCGCTGTTGGCAGAGATACTGGAGGTGCATGTGACACACACTTACATGTAGCCTATACAAGGACGTTCCCTGCATACCCAGAACAGGGGAAAGGTTTCCCCTAATAAGGAAGAGGAATATGAAGTCAAGTGAAAGCCTAACACCCAGCTTCTATATAAGGGAGTACTCCAGACTCAGGGCACTGATTGTGCAATCCTAAAATGGGGTGGCAGGTCATGTGATAGCTGTTTCCTCAATATCTGGTAATCCATGCCTCCTTACTCCCTAACACTTGTAGCTTTTTCATCTATATTTGCCTTGAATCTACTTGGTCTAAATTCATCATCTCTTCCCATTTATGTCAGTCACACAGGAACCCCCGTGTTCCCCACATCCTCCCTAACCTGCGATGCTCTTAATTTATATAAACCTCTAGATAGTCCCTATTCTATCCCTTTGTCTTATGCCTGCATGCCTCTTAAATTCCTTTCGATTTACCTTTTATGTATTCATGGTCTATTATTGGCAAAGCCTCCCATATCGTGATCTGTTTTCTAAATATTTCTTCTTTCCTTTCTAGTGGAATCTTATGAGGAGAATAGGGCGAAAAACATTGGCAGCCAGCTCAAGTGTTAGTTCTTTTCTCTCCCACACATGATTGAGTCTAGTAAGAGTAGGTGTTCTGTTTGTCTTTTTGTTATTCTCCCTCTTCCTAATCTCCCTAATTTTTGAGTCTTTAACCATTACTTTATATCACTTAGTACCCATCATTGCAGCTATTAAAATGTCCACACATTGCCTTTGTAAATATTTTAGCTTTTAACTCATATTACTGTCTTCCATTCTATTCCTGTGTTATTCTCAATGATTTCAGTATATCCATAATTAATTTTTCCAATTCTTAGGCCTTTCAGGTTCTTCGAACTCTTATCTTCCAGTGAGTTTCTTCTTCACTGTATTTCAGATCCTTAAGTCATAGGCCTGTTCTTTTAGATCTTGTCTCTATGCTTTTAATTTCCCCTTCCTGCTGTCTAGTCACCACCTCTTACCTTTTAGCTCCTGTCATCTAGAAAACAAACTCCAAAAAAACAATTATTTGATCCTAAAACCTCCAGTCCTAGGGATCCTTAGATGTATTGAAATTTCATGTATACATTTGTTTGTCTTGCTTTCAAGGAAGAAGTAAAGACAGAGATATAAATGTTGGACTGTCAGCATATAAAAAGATTTTAAAGCTGTGGATCTGAATGACCTAGGGGAAATGAGCATAAACAGAAATAATTAAAGGTATAAGGACTGCACACTGAGACATTTCAGTTCTTAAAGATCAGGGAAATGAGGAGAAAGTATAGTGTCTTGTAGTCTGCATTAAAGAAAGAGCATTTCAAGGAACAAAAGGTGCTTGCTTGGACCAAATGCTGTGGACAGGTCTGTTGAAATGAAGTCTGAGACTTGCCAGTTGGGTATATAGCATTGTGATGACCAGATAGTAACTACAGGAGTTCTGGTGTAAAGAGCATGAATGAGGGCTGGGAATGTAACTCAGCCTGTGTGTGGGTGTGGGTTTAGTCCCCAGCACCAGAAGAGGAGAGGGGAGAGGAGGAGAGAAAAATAGGAATAGGAATGAAATACAAAGATGAATGGAGGGGTCAAGAGCGGTTTGGGGGAAAAAATTGATGTATGCTAATAAAAGTTATTCAAGAATAAGAGAAATTTTGATAATGCAAGAGAAGCAGGGAATGGCTGGCATAGGGCCTTTGTGAGGTTGATAGGAAATGGGGTTTAATAAATAAACTGAAGGGGGATTGGGGATTTAGCTCAGTGGTAGAGCACTTGCTTAGCAAGCACAAGGCCCTGAGTTTGATTCCCCAGCACCCAAAAAGAAAAGAAAAGAAAAGAAAACAAACAAACAAAACCTCAAAAAATAAGCAGAAGGATGGCTCTAGCCAGGAGCTTAGACAGTTCTTCTATGGTAATAGGGAGAGGTAGGGGAAGTGGCACAGATGATAGGTGATGTGGTAATAGAAACTTACTGAAGTTCTTTTCTTAAATTATTTAAGTTCTTTTCTTAAGTTTCTTTTCTTAGTAAGTTATTTCTTTTTTCTTACTGAAATGGATAGTGAAGTGATTAACTGAGAGGATAAAGTTATAAAACAGTCTCTTAAGCAAATGAGAGAAAGAATACACTAAGAAACGTAGTGTGATTTCTAGCAGTATGAAGAACCAGTTAGTTATTGTAAGTGTAAAATGAGACTACCTCAGCCTTTTTGTGTGGCATTCTCTAGAAGCTTGTCTGGAAGCTAATATATTGAAGAGAATATCTATGAGGACATCGAAATCACTCCAAACAGAAGTCATGATAAAGAGAATGTCAGTAATGCTGGGGTAAAAATCTTCAAAGATTAGGAAAGGGTCCCAAAGATGGTATGTGACTTTAGCAAGGAGGGATAATGACTGGTACAGTGAGATGATTTCCAACATGGGTGATTCTATAGAGAAAGGAAAGGGAATTCCTGGATAAGGAATGCGGAGCAGCAAGACATCAGCCCCTTTCTAGGTCCAGTGAAAGCAAGCAGTCATCCCTTTGGAGAGCTGCAGAGGAAGCTGTGTTCACAAGGGACGGTCAAGGTTCAATCTGCAGCCTTAAGAACTATAGTAAGTGCATGTCTAAGGTGCCTGGGAGTATGGTAATAAAACAATAGTAAGAAGATGCCTCCCAAACTAGTCATTTAAGTAAGATATTCTTTTCAGAGTTAGCCCCAAGGTAGGAAGATCATTCATTCCAAGCAGAGGAAAAAACAAAACTGTAAGAATCAAGTAGAATGGTATGTATAAAGTACAGACCATTATAATCTGTGTTTCACATCATAAAGTACTAGTTGAACATGGATGGATAGGATAGGCAGAAATTCAAGAAGGGCTATACAGCATTAAATATTTTTTGGTAAAGGGCTGGGGTTGTAGCTCAGTGTGAAGGCTACTAAAGGAAACCAAAGTGACTAAAGGAGGGTAGTACTTACAGTTGGAAAACCATTTAGAGGCCATTGCCATTATCACGATGTATCAGGAGTGTTAAAAGTGGACAATATATGAGAAAAATGGAGGTTGAACCATCAGGGCGTAGAGTTGATTGTCTCCAGATTTCTTTTTCAGATGGTTAATGAGCAGTGATACCCTTAACTCAGATAAAGAATACTGATAGGAAGAACAGATGTAAAGGGAAAAAGAAGAGATTAGAAACAAATTTATGCAGACATATAATTTGTGACAAAGGTGACACTGTAGAGCGGAGGGCAGAAAGAATCTGTGACTACTGATGTTCAGGTGGAGAAACTGAAAAACCTGGCTGTTCACAAAAATCAGGTCCAGGTAATTGTAGATTAAAATGCAAGGGGTAAAACAGTAAAACTTTGAGAAAGTATATAGGAGAGAGCCAGGTATGGTGCTGCATGCCTGTAAATCCCCAACACTTGGTAAGCTAAGGCAGAAGGATCAAGGCCAGCCTGAACTACACAGCAAGACCCTGTCTCAATAAAACCAAAAAGAAAAAATAACAACAACAAAACAAAACAAAAAGAAAGTATAAGGAGAATATCTTCATGTCCTCACACAGGGAAGACTATAAAAGATAAGATTAATAATTTGACTACATTAAAATTAAGAACTTCTAGTAATCGAAAGATACCATGAAAAGAGTAAAAAGGTCAGCCACAAAGTGATAAAGCAACACATAAAACTGACAAAGGGCTCTGATTCAGAACATTTAGAGAACTATAAATTAATAAAATAATAAGGTAATGTTGAAAAAATGACCAGAGATTTAAGCAGTTAGATTAGTGATTGTCAGGAATGAAGTATGCCTGCTAACAGGTATAGAGAGTTAGAACAGTGAATTTTATATAGGAATTATATCTCATTTTAAAAAATTGTACTTAAGAAAACTAAATTCAAGTGTTTAGAGCTTCATACTTAGTTGGTAAAGCTGTAAAGAAATGTCATAAAAATCAAGATGATGTTTACCTTAAGTGGGGAAGGGAGGGGCTTTTGACTGGGAAGGACTGTAGAAGGGGCTTTGGAAGGTAGTGGTGTTAGCATGGGTGTTATTTACACAAGTGCTTGCTATGTAATTTTTTACAGCCTGTTAAACTGTATGAGGGAAGCAGCTTGTTCAAGGTCTGCTCCTGCCTACTCCCAGTTCTGTATGTGTTTGTTATTCCATTATAACTTTTTTCTTGGGAATACTTGATTTTTTTGCCTCTGAACTGTCTCTTCCAAATACTAAATTACTTGACAAAATCAAAAAACCCTGCTTACTGGGCACCTGTGTCTTCTGTGAGTTTATTTGTCTTGTTGAGCCATTTCCGGCTATCCCAAAGGAAGAGTTCTCCTCAGTGATTACTTTTTTCTGAGGCTAGAACTGGGAATATAAATCATTAATAAGAATTGATTTAAATATTTTCTTTAAAATACAAACAGTCTAACTTCTTAATCTTCCCTTACCCCATGATAGGACCATGATTGATTTTTTTTCTCTTATAAACTTAAAAGTAGTAGCAACATTTTTTAAGGTAAAGTGAATATTGAAAAATAGAGAAACAAGAAAGATAGCGCACATGGCATTTGTAGTATAAGAATTTCCATCATCTTTGTCCTAAAATCCTGATACAGACCTTCTAAACACTTGAATTTCTGAGACTTACAAGTGTTTGTTATACACTTGAAGTGACTCAGAGTTAACCCAGAGATGGTTTCAGCCTGCCTTCCTGGTAAGGGAGAGATCAAATTCAACTGTATAAAGAAATCCCAGTAGAAACTCTGGACATCAGAGGTCCAAAGAAGTTCCTGGTTGGTGAACACATTTATGTGCAGGAAGGTAATGCACCCTGATTCCCCAAGGAGGGGACAGGAGCTGCACTTTCCCTCCAAAGTCTCACCCTCCCTATATGTATCCTTTATATAAGACTGTAATAAGTATAGTGCTTCCCTGAGTTCTGTGAGTTGTTTAGTGAATTATTAAACCTTGAGGGACTATGAGAACTCCTAGACCTGTGAGTAATCAGTTACCAGTGCGATGGCCTCAAGAACTCCTTCCCCAAAACTTTGGGCTGGTTTTGAAAGTAGGCAGTCTTGTTGAGGGCTTTACTTTTTACTTATGGAATCTGCACGAAGGCCATGTGTTTGGTGTCAGGTTGAAGTGCTATACACCCAATTGGAAGTGGTATTGGAATAGCATCTTCAGAGCTGAATGCAGTGGAGCATGTCTGTATGACCAGTTACTCAGGATGCTGCCATAGAAGGATTGCAGGTTCAAAGACAGCCCTGGCAATTTAGCGAGACCCTGTCTCAAAATAAAAGGAGTGGTATGTTAACTTTTCATTGTTGTGGCTAAATACCTGAGAAAGTCAATTTAGAGGAGAAAAGGTTTGTTTTTGCTCAAAGTTTTGGAGATTTCAGTCCATGGTCAGCTGGTTCCAAGGCAGAAGCATCATGGTGGTGGAAAGCTACCTACCTCATGGTAGCCAGGAAGCAGAGTCAGAGGAAAGAACCAGAGGGGAAGGGACCAGAGATCAGATACAGTTCCCAAGGTCTTGCCTCCATGATCCACCCAGATACGCCCAGAAGTGTGCTTTACAATCTCCTCGACTCCTCTCAAACCAATCAGGTTGTCAGTCAAGATTAACCATCACAGATGGGCATTTAATTTAGCTCTAGAGCACGTGCATAGCATGTGCAAGGCCCTATACAAAAAAGAAAAAAGGGTGGGGGGAGGGGGAGTAGCATCTTCTAAAGTCTCCAGAGAAAACTCTGTGTGTGTGTGTGTGTGTGTGTGTGTGTGTGTGTGTGTGTGTGTGTGTGTGATTTTCTTGGCTACCAGGTAGTGGGCATATATCCTTATTTCCCCCTGTACAACAGAGATTTTTGCCAAGATTTCAGTCACATACATGGTTACCCATTTTCACCTATGTTCTGGCAACAGCTCCAGAACTTAGAAGCCATTTCTTTTCCCCGGTGTTGGCCATATTTGGATATAAAATGTTGAATTGTGAATCAGCGTAAAAAAATTCTAATGAGCAAGTTTGTGAACCTTAAAAATTGATAAATTGATGGTACTTATTTTATTGACATTGTAGTAGACATATGGTGCCTTTAGTTCTGGTCATTAAGGATTCATTTTAAGATTTGGAAAAGGTCTTTGATATAGAAGTTTTTATAAACTAACTTTGGGTGAACATGTTCTGATTTTGACCTTATGGAGACCTGAATCACTTTTCATTTGGCGTATTGAAGAAAATCCCTAACTTTTTTCTTTCTCTGCTTAGTTCACTCTGACTTTTAGAGCTAAACACTTTTGGAGGAGAGGGGTGCTGGAGTTTGAACCCAGGGCCTTCACACTGAGCTATAGCCCCAGCCTCTCAGCGCCCCCCCCCCCATTTGTAAGACAAAAATCTCATTCAGTTTTCCAGGCTGGGCTCAAATTCTTTTTCCATTCTTTCCTTTTCTTTTTAGGACAGGGTCTCGCTACATAGTCCAGGCCGGCATTGAACTCACTCTGAGGCTACGCCTCAATCTTGCTATGATCCTCCTGCCTCAGCTTCCTGAGTGCTAGAATTACATACTTGGGTTCAAACGTTTGATCCTGTTGCCTCAGTCTCCCAGAGTACTGGGGTAACAGGAATGTACCACCATACGTAGTTTAGACTCTTTCTAATGTATCACTTTGTGCCTATCATACTGCTTGCTACATAGAACTTGTCAGTAACATTTTCCAGACTGGTTCTCTAGGTGATCCATTCAAATTAAGAGAAAAGGGGCTTGGGGATTTAGCTCAGTGGTAGAATGCTTGCCTACCAAGCGCAAGGCCCTGAGTTCCATCACTGCACCTCCCCCCCACAAAATTAGAAGTATTATAACTTTTTATCATAAAAACATGTATCGCATTCATGTTTCCTAGTACTTAGGGTATGCATAAACACTCATATCCTTATTAGTTCTATATCCAACTTTCATAAACTGTACATGACATATGAACAGAATGGAGTTGAATGATACACCCTCAGTCATTCATACCCTTCTGCTTATTGCAACATACTGCCATGAGTTTTTACGTTTATGATAGGTGTAGAAAGAATTTTGAAATGTGTTGAATAAGATAGAAATTAACTGGTCATCTTGTGACAGATTACTAAAAAGAATGGCCATATTCAATGATGTAATACAGTTTTCTTTTACAAAATATCCAGTGTTCCAAATTTTCTGACTTTTTCTCTGCTAACAAGTGATTTTTTAGTAGTATGCTGTTTAGGAGATGTTGGGGATAGGGATAAGGTAAATACTTTTTAAATCTTTTTAGGGTGAATATGACATTTCAACATTGAGTCAAAAAAAATAGCTACATTTGCGCCGCAGAGAAAGTATTTTGAAAATGGATATTTGGAAATGTTTTCACTGATACATGATTTTCTTGACAAAAAATGCCAACTATAAAATTGATAAATCTACCACTTAAAAACATTGGAAAAAGAGTACTTCTAATCTTCCAAATGTAAAATTCAGTTGATTTTAAACTTATTTACTAACCGGGTGTGGTGGTGCATGCCTGTAATCCCAGCACTTGGGAGCCTGAGGCAGGAAGATCACCATGACTTTGAGGCCAGTTTGGGCAAAGTAGTGAGTTCAAGGCCAGCCTGAGCTACATAGTGAGACCCTGTCTCAAAACAAAAACAAAAAACAAAAAAAAACCTATTTGCTAAAAATACAAAAATATAGTACCTCTTCACTGATTTCTATGAATTGTTTGACATCACAGAACATATAAATTTATCATCATTGAATGGAATTGGTAAACAAATATCATTGCATAGTAAATAGATTCAACAGTGCATTTCTTTCTTTCTTCCAAAAAGACATGAGATACATGTCTTTTTGAAGGTGAGTTGTTTGTTTTGGTGGTACTGGGGATTGAACCCGGGGCCTTTATACTAGGGTACAGCCCTGGCCCTTTTTTTAGGCGTTTTGTTTTGTTTTTGAGACAGGCTTGCTGAATTGCCCTGGCTGGGTTTGAACTTTTTTTGGTGGAAAGGGGGCTTGAACTTTTGATCTTCCTGTCTCAGCCTCTCAAAAGTACCTCTGCTCCCAGCTTAGACACAGAAAAACTTCTGTGACACTAAAACATGTAGGGATTTTTACCTGCCAGCAGGCAGTTTTTCAGCAAACATCAGCTGGGTATCCCCAAATTCAATTCACATCAGACACTGTGTACCTAGAGATAATGACAGATTCCATAGATTGAGGGCACAGTTCTAAAGAATGCCATGCCAGTTTAGATTCCAGTTGTAAGTCCCATGTTGTTTTATCTTTTCTTCTTACTAATTTGCTCTAAATCAGGGTTCCAAAACCCTCTTCTAAAGTTCAGTTACTGTAATTAGTTCAAGTGGTTCACAGAACTCAGGGAAACACTTACTTGGGTTTAGCAATTTATTACAAATGATACAGAAGAAGAGATACATAGGGTGAGGTATGGCATGCCACCCTTCAGGAATCTCTGTGTGTTCAGTTATCAAGAGGTTTCCCAAACCCTAGGTCTTTTGGGGTTTATATGGAGACTTCATTGCATAGACACTTTGCTAATAGACTATACTTACTGGGAAGGCTACTATTTAGATTCTTATCTTCCAAGCAGCATTCTTTCCTCCAGGTTTTGGGGCTGAACCCTTCTGGAATGAGGAGGGTCTTATGACCTATCAGACAAGGTAGACCAGAGAATTTCTTTGTGGCTGTCTCCAAGATAGAAAAGTAGACAAAAAAGTAAAAAGAAAAAGAAAAGTAGACAAATATGAGAGCTTCTGTGAACTCACCTTGGGGAAGAGAAATTCTAGTTTTTATAGCTGCCTTAGGGACAGAGTTATATACCAGGAACTAAGGAAAAATAATGATATCATTTTATAGGCTTTATTGGCTTATAAACTGTGACCTTTTGTTATTTAGTGACTCAGTTAGCATTTCTAGTATTTATTTTTAATCTATACCATCTCCCTTCAATAGCATGCACTTCACGTGGAGAATAAGAATCTTCTTTTTCTGCCAGGTGTGGTGGCACATGCCTGTAATCCCAGCATTTGGGAGATTGAGGCAGGAGGATCGCAGTCGGTTTGTTATCGGGTAGCCTGTTTCTAAAAGTGGCTTGCTCATTAAATATGTACTGGGTTTGAGGCTGCTCGCCTCTCCCTCTGGAGTTAGATTCCAGATTCTTCTCGCCTTGAACAAAGAATTGAACAAAATGAGCAAAAAGTGGTGGCAAAGTTTATTCAAGAAAACAAAAGTGAAGAGTTGGGGAGAAACTGGCTCTGCAGAGCAAGCTCAGGTTGGATAAAGAGAAAAAGAGGGCAAGAGCCAAGATAAAAGTACATGCTGCATCTTGGAAACACAGCGTGAGCTATCATGAAAAGTTATGATAGCACCGGCTCCTCGTGGCTGCTTTTCTTTTATATTGTCCAAATCTCGAGGAAACGGGGGAGAACTTCTACATCCCAGTCCTGAGAAGGAGTGCTGAGATCCTGCAACACAGGCTGATGTCAGGTCTAGGACGTCTTGTTGAAAACCTGCTGGAGTTCTTGCACAAGCAGTCTACGTGCAGGGCTTTGGGAACTATTGTGACTTCCCCAGCCAGCTTTGCCATACCCTACTCTCCTGGCTCAGGTTCAAGGCCAGCCTAGGTTACATAGTGAGTTCAAGGCCACCCTGAACTACTGACAGACCCTGTCTCAAAAAACCTACCCCCCCAAAATCTTTCTCTCCTTGCCTAGCTTTTATGCTACTGTTCCGAACTCTTAATTCTCATATAAATCCTGTTCCACCTTAATACTACTTTTGTTTTAGCATTTATTACCTTTTTTTTGTGGGGGGGGGAGTGCTGGGAATCAAACTCGGGCCTTGTGCTTGCTAGGCAAGTGCTCTACCACTTGAGCTAAATCCCCAACCACTATTTATTACTTTTTAAAGAGATTTAAATAAGAAAAAAGCTTATATATATTCTCATGCAGTTAAATTTTCCAGTGCTTTGTGTGTGTGTGTGTGTAGATCCATATTTTCATCTTATATCACTTTCCTTCTGTCTAAAGTCCAATTTTTAAACTTTTTTTCTTTTTATGACAGGATATGTCCATTTGGTTCTTGAATTGGCTGTGCAGTCCAGGCTGGCTTTAAACTCACATCTTCCTCCTATAACCAGTTCCCTTTAGTTCTCTGGCCCTTGTTTTGGGGCAGCGAAAATTGAAGCCAACAAAACAGCAAACAGCAAGCAGTGGGGAATGGCCAAATGTATGTGTATTAGAAAGAATAAAGAGGAGAAGCTCCTGCTTCTCAGGGAGGGCTCCATAAGGTGAACAACATAGAGATGTTTAAGTCCATTGGCATTTTATCTGGTTTTTGGTACCAGTACTTGACAGAAAGCAGAGATGCTCCTGGTTGCAGGTAGGCCTTTGATATTTTGAAAGCAAGCTGCTTCGTTTGTATTTCATTTCCTCCAGGGTCTCTCCCATTTGTTTATGGACCTGTTCTTTGTCCTTTTTGTCCCGTTAAGCCCTGACAGTTCATTCGTTCATTCTTTCTCTCTTTCTTTCTTTCTTTTCTTTAGAAGGGAAAAAATGGAAACAAAGCTTTTGTAAATAATGAGGGAGGAGGGGTTGAGGGGAGGGGAGGGGAATGGGAAAAAAAGAAGCAGCAAGATATACCATGTACAGGTTCTGGTTCCCTATGATGAATGTTGTCACTATGTATATCTAAAATGTACCATTAAAAAAAAAAAAAGCCTCTGCTAGTTCGCTTAAATTAGTTATTCAGGCCCTCTGTTATGTTAATGCACCTAAGACAGGCACTTTGGGCTAACTGTTCAGGACCTGCCCAGTCTGCCTGACTTCCCACCCTTCCCTGCTAGCCAGCTGCTTCTAAATGTTTCTTGCAGTGTGGTTTGGTGTTAAGGATTTCATTTAGCTTTTTCTTCATAAAGATCTTTAATTCACCTTTGTTTTTTAAAATTATTTTTGCTGATAAAATGACTTGTAACACTACCCAAAATTAGGCCAAATTTTACAAGTTAAAGGCAGTTTTCTGCAAAATTACCCTTATTACAGACACCAGTCATCCATACTTCTGATGAACTGGATATACGTTCAAGGTTTTTCCACTGTTTACTCACGTTCAGTGATTTACTGGAGTAATTCAGAGAGCTCTAGAATGCACTACACTTACAATTACAGTCGGGTTTTTTTTGTTTGTTTGTTTGTTTCTGGTGCTAGGGATTGAATGCAGGGCATTGTGCTTGCAAGGCAAGCACTCTAACCACTGACCTAAATCCCCAATTCACAATTACAGTTTTATTATAATAAGGAAGATACAAATCAGGACCAGCCCAAAAAGAGCTGTGGAGGAGGGCAAGATCTAGGAGCACCCCACATGTGAGATTTCCAGTACTGTTAGCACCAGGCTGTATTTGGGGGTCCCCAAAGTTGAAATAAAGATCTTAACCCACCATTTTTGTAGAGTAAGTTTAGGGGGTTCGTTGACTCTCATTGCAGAAAAAGATTCTCAGGCTGCATCAGTAAGCAAGAGAAGGGTTTGTTAGAGATATAGGATGCGCTCAAGAACAGAGTATGGTGCACGGAGAAAGGAGGTGTTGCAGAAACAGATGCTGAGAAACCTCCTGCCACTCAGAGAGTTGGAGAACTCAGGCTTGTTATGCTGGCAGGCCCAGAGGCGTTCATACTCCAAGCCTGAGCCCTGGACACAGAGCATATAGGGTTTTTATAATGCTTTAGTTCTGAGTCTGTAAGTTAAATTTCAGTTTATTGCTAAATGTTCTACTTCTTGGAAACTAGGCAGTTAGGTGCAAGAAAGCAAACCCATAGAAGCAGAACCCCACAGTCATAGGACGAGGACAGAGCAAGTGTGTCCATAGAAGTGGGATGAGAGGGAGGAGGAGTGAGTCTCAGGCAGAGGCATGCCACAGTTGGGAGCTGGGGATCTTTTATGTGTTTTGGGTGGTGGAAATCTGTAGAATTTGATAATCTATAGTCAGTCTTTTTATAGTGGGTGGGAGAAGATGGCCTACTCACAGTAAGAAAACAGACTATTCATATAGAATATCCTTAAAAGATGGTCTATTGATGGTAAGAAAGGACCAGTTGCCAGTAAAAAGGAAATGAGCAAACCTTTTCATAGGTGAATTGGAGTTGCCTGTACATACTGTTTTAGGAGAACAGAATGGGGGAGGAAAAAACCTTGGGTCTGTATTCTGAAATTGCAGTTTTTCTTAAAAGTACAGTTTTTTAAATCTCCATTTCCTTGTCTCTTTTCTACCTAGTTTTTATTTCTTCTATCCTACCTGTTATGGTTTGTGTCTAGATGTCCCCCCAAAGCCTCATGTGGTAAGAGATAGCTGGATCTAGAGTGTGTGATTACTAAATTGATCCATTGATCGGTTTGGCATGGTTCTGCTGGGATCAAGGATGTGAGACTGAGATTGGGGGTGGGAGTGCGGGCCGCCCTGGGGGCAGGTAGCCTAGATAAAAGATACAGGAAG